>UZAN01043159.1:7087-43243 GCA_900618425.1 Echinostoma caproni
ACATGTTTAAATCTATTTCCCACTTTTGACCAAGTTGGGTTATTCTATTTTCGGTAAGCATTTTTGCATCGTGTCTAGGTGGACATGGAAAAACAACCAAACAGAACTCGAAACTATAAATGCGTTTATGCCCTGACGAAAATACGAAAAAACGTTCATATTACCATTGACAATCAATCTATCTTAATAGGTTTGTTCCCCTGACTCGGTTCGATTTCACACATCGCCACACACCCTGTCAAATTGGAATCAGCCTCTAATTGGTAGAGAAAAAATTACATGCGGATTAGGTTGGGGGGGGGGGGNGAAAGCAGACAATTATTTCCTCCAATCAGGTCGGCTTTTTATTCTCATCAATGAGAAATGTTCGAAGCGAGATAGCCCTCACTATTTGGAACTCGTATAGAAATCGGTCGCTCTCGGTGATTGATGCGAAATCGCTACGTGAACAAGAACTACGCCGGCCAATTTGTGGATGGACTAAGTCCAATCTGACCACCGATTCACTTCCTTGTTCACCCGTAACCAGGATTACAAACAACCAATGATTGGATGGGGAGGTTAGAGGGGAGAGTAGGGGGTTGCAGGATGCTTGAGAAAGGAAGTCGATCCATTGCTTCCATTTACACCGGCATGTCTGAACGCTAAATGCTTGGCAGTGTCCTGACTAATCGGTTGTTGGTTGGTCACCACCGACTAGTAACCATAATGAGCTTGAGTTGTCACGATCCCGGTAATTGATTATTCAACACAGACCTCCACCCACATGCTTTGATTATATGTAACTGAACCCTCTTTCTCGTTGCGTCGTCTTTCAAAATTTTTATTTACTGATGCAGGATCAGAAATTATACACGTGTGGGGGAAGCAAATTTGGATAAACTGTTTTGTCTAATGAGTAAAATTTTGCTTTCTTAAAAAACCCTATTTAAACCTGTTTTCAAAATACTTATTTGATTCCTGTTATAAGGATGACTTGTGAATGAATTATTCGTGTTTGGAAGTTGGTTCAGGTGCCAAGGAGTTTTTTCAATTAGTTTTATCCTCAAAAGATTCGTCTTTGTTGCTCTGGATACGAAAATAAAAGATTTCCATTCGGGTGAGTTACCAGCTGACCATGACTCCGTGTAATCAGAGAGGCAATGGACCGAGTTCTGTAAACACGCAATTTTTGACTACAGTTGGTTTGGGTTTTACAAGTCTATTCACATTGCAGTGGATCTTCCTATTTCGTCTGTGACATTCACCTTACCAATTGAGTAGTTCCAATTACAACTCACAACTCATAAAGGTATCATCAATTTTAGAACGGGTCTAGAACTCCGGTTAGGAGTGACATTTCAAGAGCGAAAAATCGTTCGTTGCTGCCTTATCAGTAGTATAGACCAATTTGTAAATGTAAACAAAAAAGGACAATATGCACGCACACTAGTCGGAGTAATCCATTTTTTCCAAAGGAAACACTCATTGAATCTGTCCGTGACGGATCACATCTTACGTCACCGATTTCATTTCAAAGTACCAACTTGTCTAATATATGATCTCTGAAAATATGCAATGCTGGTCAACAAAATGAGAAGCCCGCTTCACTGGGACAAAAAACGCGTTATCTGGAACCTTGATTACATTAGAAAAAGTAAATAGCTAAACGCATTCTTTCACCTTTTAACTTAAAATTAATACGGAAAAGGTTTGCTGTACGAACAAAACTTCATTCTCATTTAGTCGAACCTATTTTACTAACCACAATATCCATTAGGTACGGCGTACTTTCAACAAGGTAATGCATACATTGTATTGAGAAATTGGTTCTCAACTGGTTTCAAACATTTTACACATTTACCCAGGTTATTTGATCATAAATTTTTCATTTTGAAGTGTTATCAACGGGGTCCAGTGGGATTAAGATCTGACGATCTAGAAATTCATAGTATGTGTGTAACGAAACTCATTATATATTTTGTGTGACTGATTTCTTGAAATCGATGATCTAACGGTAGTTTTCCTGGAAAACGAATTGACACCTACCTTGCAGTGGCTTCAATCACTCATTCTAATCGAGTAGGTGCTTCGAAGTGGTTATGATTTCATCTATGAAAATCAGCATTTCCCAGTCAAAACTAATAGCTCCCAATACTGCTACAAAAAACGTTCTGATTATCTCCCCCCCAGCGTCCGCGAGTCCCTCCGCTCTATTTGTCATTCGTAGCCAAAGCTTGATTAATTATTCCACAAGATGTTTCTCATTGTATTCTCTATCAGCTAAACTAATGCAATGCCAATTCGATGACAGTGAGACAAATTACGAATCTTTACCTACCGTCATGAATTCAGACCACAGTTGTTTTAGGGATGACGATGAGGTAAAAATACCAGTCGTCCTCAGACACTGAAATATCCTTGTTTGCGATCCTTGGTTGTCTCAAAAGACCTAAGTACCACAAAGCGAGAGGCGATGACATCAAACAAGAGTGAATGATGTTCAACTATGTACCGATAACAAAAATGACGTAGCTGAATTGCACACCTTTGTACCTGCGAGACAGTGAGCATAGGTCTAAGCGGTTAGAAAGGCTTGTGTGTGATTGGGTATGGTGGAGTGTGGTTCTCATTCTGTTGACGAACAGTGTTCCCACACAGCTCAACTGGCAGATGTCCACATACCGAAAGTCCTGTCCAATTACTTTTTACTCGTTTGCATTCAATTCGGAATGATGCAGATACCGAGGGTGCTTACTTTGTTCCAAACGTGAAATGAAGTCAGATTACATACGACAGTATTGCCCACGAATGTGAATAATGGTTTACTGAGTACGGTAACGGTTCAGGAAAATCAGGTGGTTTGATTGCATCTCGTTGTACTTTGTGAATTATGCTTTTTGTTGCAAGCGGTTAGGTAAAATTGTGCGTGACTTGCTCTGTTGAGGTGGGGTTAACATTTGTCAACCAACAGTGCATGATTGTTTTTCGCATTCCAGAGTTGTATAATGAAACAAAGTTTTGCACTTTTCCTCTGGACTTGAACTGTTTGTTCCAAATGATTGAAAAAGCGTTTGATATAGACTTTTTTATTTATTGCGGATGCGTGTAAAATTGCGCCGGATATTTCAATGAAGACGGAAATAAAATACGTACGGCATTACGAAAATGTGTCAACCCTAGCAAACTGGTTGGTGAGTTCCCAGCAGATCCGAAGAGGTTTGTCCATATTTTGTCGTCTGTAAATTTAGACAAGACTTTGCTTGAAGTGCTATCTCTTGGGCCAAAATTCTGTTGTCCAACCAGTAAGACTAAGCAATTAGATTTGGAAGTTGAATTTGAGAGTTTATTCGCTCAGCTATCTGGACTGGCGCCATCCTCTTCGCAGGAGTTAGATAAACTTAAATCCACACTTGTGAGCTCATGTTACCAATATCGCGATCGTGAACCATCAACGAAAGGACTGCTAACTTTGGAACACCTGAAGCGTCTCAGAGGGTTGCAAGCCGATAGACAATTGATGATATCAAGACCAGACAAAGGTGCAGGTATTGTAATCATGAAAAGGTCTGATTACATAGAGAAGATGAGGACGATATTGAATGTTCCATCCAAGTTTAGAAAGACTCCAAGTGAAAAGGATAAGACGATTCAGATAGAAAAATTGATTTCCACGCAATTACGATGTCTGAAGTAAAAAGGAACAATCGATGCAGGAACGTTCGAGAAAATACGACTAACGGGTACAACAATTCCGAGATTGTATGGACTTCCGAAAGTACACAAAGAGGGTGTCCCTATGAGACCAATTCTAGATATGTGCAACTCCCCGTATCACGCCGTTGCGAAATGGCCAGCAAGCGTACTGGAATCAGTCAGACTCGCAATTTGCAAGCACAGTGTACGAGACACGTTTCACCTGGCAGAAATGGTAAAGGACCTCAAACTCGAAAGCAAACAGATGATGTCATTTGACGTTACTTCTTTATTCACAAATGTACCAATTAGTGAAACTATCAATCCCATATGTGTATTTATTCAGAGGAACAACATCAATGTGGGCATTCCATTGGATGATCTGAAACAGTGGTTATTCGTATGCACGCACAACGTACAGTTTCAATTCAATGGTGAACTATATCGCCAGAAGGACGGGGTTACAATGGGATCACCTTTGGGACCACTATTTGCTGACATGTTTATGGTCAAACTAGAGAATGATCCCCTGAAGCTCTATATCAGACAGTGCACCCTATATAGACGATATGTTGATGATGTGTTGTGTATATTGGACGCCAATTTGGACACTAATCGGTTGCTTGAGCAGTTCAATAATGTACATCCCAACATTAAGTTTACTCTGGAAAAAGAAGAGGATAATAATCTAGCCTTTCTAGACATACTCATACGACGCCGCAGTGATAGCTCTGTTCAGTTATCGGTGCATAGAAAAGAAACGTGGAATGGGCAATATATCCATTTCCATATCTTTGCCCCTCTTCTGAGGAAGAGAAACCTAATTCGCTCTCTGATTCAAAGAGCGAAGAAAATATGCACGATGGACACTATTGACAATGAACTTCAGTCCCTACACACTGTTTTTTCTCAGAATGGCTATCCCGAACGATTTATCGATAGGGCAATGCGTGAACACGAGGAACGGCCAAAGGAAATAGGAGCAGCGAAGAAGTCGGTCTATGTGCACCTGCCGTTCAAGGGAGATACAGAGGCAGAAGTCTTTCAAAGAAAGCTAGAAAGTGCAGTAAGGAGAACATTTTACGCTGCACAACTCAAAGCTATGTTTACATCTAAACCGATTTTGTGTTTCCGACTGAAGGATAAAGTGCCAGATCCTGCAGCCTCATTTTGTGTATATTCATTCACCTGTTCCTGTGGGAATGGGTACATCGGCCGCACGACCAGGCGCTTATCCGATCGCGTTCGCGAACACCACCCGGCTTGGCTGAGGACTGGAACGATTAAGACAATTACGAGCGCGGTGTGTTCGCATCTCATTGAGTCAGATCACTCGGTAAATGTGGCCAACGCGTTCCGACCGATTTACAAGGTTCGATGCAGACAATTAAAAGCAGTGAAGCATCGTATCTTAGCCACGGCCGAAGTTGTAAGTATTTGGATTCACAAACCTCCTTTGTGCGCCCAGAAGAAATTTGTGCAAGCACTTAATCTCCCCTGGCCCACTTCAGCCATTTAAACATGTGTGCAATCACTTGAACCTTTGGCACTGTGATCAATTTTCACACAAACACGCACGTATGATTGGAGTCACAGCTGAATCATTAGGACTCGAATTTCCCATCCCCTGTTTCGTTTGTTATTGTTAGTCATATTTAATGTTATGTAATGGCATGATTACGAATAATTGAAAACGAGCTTGGTTGCCACGCTGTTGTTTTGAAAATAACTCTTCCTTTGGTATATTTTACTTTAACCTACCATGCTGTTTTACAGTCTCATGCAATCAGCTTCCCCACCCTGAAAGATGCCAGCGCGAACATGCTTTAAAGGTTTTATACTTGTGCAATACGTGATAGTCCAGGGCTTCAGTCTGCTTTGTGATATCGATCTCTTGATGGAGGCGAATCAGTACCTATCTATCTTAAGCACCTATCTGACAAAATTCTCCCCTATGGTTTTACTTTAGTTCAATATCAACAAATTCTGTTCTTTGCAAAAGGTCGCCCTACAGAGAGCTTGTTTTACAATATTATGTTATTTTCAAACTAAGCATGGAAATTTTCAACAAGAGCAGTTTTTCAACTATTCATGATCAGCAAACTAAGGATCTTTATTGACAAACCATAAATTAAAAAAAGTCCCCCAAGGAAATAAAAATAAATTCACCACGTGACAATAATGTTGTGGATCAGGGTGCGTAAAGCAGAGATTCAACTAATATTGGCCTCAAATCGACGGCAAGGTACAACACACATACACACAGAGGAAACATCCTGTTGAGGATAGTGGTGTTCAAACGCTCGGTGTACGCATAAACCCACGGTGCGGATTGACCAACATTCACTATAGAATTCGGAGCTTTTCCAGTTTGAAATAAGTTGGATCAAACGAAAATGTTTAGAGGGCATAGAAGTAAGTCAACAGAGCGATGCTAAAGTTACAAAATCTTATGCTCCACAAATGGTTCGAACAGTAGCAGGCAAAATTCATTGGGTCAGTATTTCAAAAACCATTGAAGCACAATGAGGAGCAAAAGAGTGCCTCAATCCTAACGCTGGTAATGAAAGCAACACTCCTCGGAGTTTGCAACTATCGTGCTACCCGCTCATTATGAATAAACCGTGTATCGGTTTGTGCTATGTGCTACTCCCTCTATTTTCAGTAACCGTACCAGCTCTCTAAGTGGTACTAGTGATAAACTTTAGAATGCAGTTTTGTAACATTGCTTCTCATTCCATGTTCTTTATAGAATATCAGTCTCCCTCATTCTCCTGTTATGAAGACCAACAAATGTTTCATCCAATTAAAGTTCTGTGAACGCAGTGACAAGGGGAGAGAAGATTTCTCTATATGATCGTTAATATTGCATAATATGAGGGGGGGGGGCGATTCAGCATAGTTTCGTCAGCTTACAGGATCCGTGTTCTCATCCGAGGGAGCAAATAACCGTCCGTAACTGCTCAGTTCCTGTCCCCAGTAAAATATCCATTGAGAATAACAAGGTTCCCTCAGTGATTTCAGTTATTTCCCTAAACACAGAGAGAACTGCATTACCTTGTGCAATGGGATGAGTTGTGTTGCGTGATCTTCATATACAAATTCTTCTGTCACGGTGTTTCAAGATAAACATGACTTCATCAGGTGGTAGATCATTTGCCTTCACAGACACGGGCATATTTTTAGTGAGAAATAGTGCTGTTGTAGGACGAAACTGATTGGTTTTTGTCGTTCTCCGGAAAAAATAACGGTTCACTTTGTTAACCAGCTTTTGTCGTCAGTCACTGTTGCATCCCCCTAAACAGTCGCTGTTTTTCTCAAAACGGTGGATCCACAGCGTACGACAGCGTTTCTATCCATTGTATTGGCAACCCAGTTCTCCACATTCCCTGGAACTAACAAAACCAACCGGCGTCAGCCATGCATACGGGCAATGTGATATTTTTGCATGGCAGGATAAAGGAGGGTGGGGGGGCGTAACTGATGAGTCAAATTGCCAGTGGATCGATTCGACTTACTGATAATTCTTATATTTTGCTGTCTCAATAATGTAAGCACAAACAGTGGCTCGCCCGACGGAGTTGAGTAACATTTTTACATGTCATACTACTTGCGAAGGACGAAAATTCCACTCAATGGGCTAAAGTTTACGCTCGGATTCGGAGTAAAGGTTCTTGTCCCAATAATAATAAAAGTTAACGTTCCAAGAAAAGGTAGTTTTCACTTCCTCAATTTCAATTTATCACTTCGGGTTTTGCATTCACAAACTAAACTACTCGGGATTGGATGGAATAATAAGATGTAGGTTAACCATCCAGATTTGAGCCAGATTATCTGTAGAAGGAACATATATCATGAGGGTTTGTGTGCCATTCCAAAATGAAGAAGCTATCAAACTGTACCATTGACCTTGATGCAAGTGACGTTGAAAATTTCTCCAAATCCATAAGAATACCGTTATCTCTCTCAGACATAGAATATAGTCCTTTAGTTTTATTTTCGGAAAAATGTGTTCCGGTTTTCCAGCAAATAAAATAATGAACAATAATATAATGAAAATAAAATGGGAAGCCAACTCCAAGGGAAGTTCTACTTTGTGAAAAAAGCATAACAAATTCGGTTAGAAAATAATAATTGAACTAATCTATTGCGTTTTTGGTATTGGGAACATTTACTAATGGTTGATTTGCAACATTGTTAAGCATTGGACAGCCCTTGGTTTCTCAGGGGGGATTCTTTTAAAAATTATCGGAAACAGACAAACATTTGTATGGATGTTTACGCAGAAGGAAGAGTCAAGTAGTGGCTTTAACTTTGTGAAGGCAAACGCGGTTGAAGTGTTAAAAGTTCATGATAATGGACAATTAGGGCCCCCTCACATTTCTACTTGCAGTTATATCATACAAGCTCGTCAGATATTTTAATTTGGAGATTCAGGTAAGATTTATGGCAGTTCGTAATTTAAAATACTCAAATTTATTAGATCCCTTTTCATCCTTATCAGGTTATTGGTAATGGAAATTGCCCGTGGTAAATCTGACTGAGTGCGCAGTCAACAAAGTCTGGTTTGTGCTGACGCTTGATGGTAGACAAAATCGTGATACTCTCAGATGAACGGTCTGCTATTTAAAACAATAACCAGTTTCTGTTTTATTTCAATCTCGGCTAATCATTTCTCCCTGCTTGAAGTGGCGTTACAAGCTGGTGCGAAAATAAACCGGTGGTGCTGAGATCAAGTGGTGATTTCGGGTGCATACAGCTTTGTTTGGCTTGTCCTGACTTGAGTTCGGGCGTTGGATTCAACAAAATAAGTCGACATGTTTTGTCTGATCTCCAGATTCAATAAGTTGGTTGTGCCACTTCCATCCAGAGTAACTGACCTAAATTAAGTTCGATCAGAAACGAAGAGTGTGCGTCCAGGTGCAGCAAGATTAGATGATCTGAGCCGACAAATTAATAGTAACAAACTTTTGGAACGAAGCTCGAATGACCTAAAAGTGACTTGCGTTTCAGAAAAAAAACCGAAAACAGTGGAAATCTGACGGTAGAAATGCTGACAATTCTCGTCAGTCTTGAGATTCACGGTTAGTGTTTTGGCTATCCTCGAATATACGACAAACTTTACGCATCGTTCCATCCTCTATTTTGTTCATAAATAGCGTGGAGTCAATTTTTGTTGATAGCTAGTACGCTTTCGACACAGAGTTTGTTCTTAAACTGCGTAAAAGCGAGTGGACGAGTGAAGGATGCACAGGTGATACAGGCTGATATCTTCCTTTCTTGATTAGCTAGAACAGAACTCTAATTTAATTCTAAGCCCTGATTCAAATTCTAAAAGAAAATCGAATATACAACAAGGACTATAAGAAATTCCAAAAATATTTCCTAAATAAGGAAACCGAAGAAAATGGGGTCACATTAAGTGAGTTAATACAGGTTTGGAAAGATCGTACGAATTTCAACAGAAAGTTTAATATGATCTACGGGGAGCAGCAGTTTCAAATGTCAGGCTCCGCGTTGTTAATCTGAACTGTTTTAAACCTGTTTCTGGATCAAAACCGCAATCCTCTCCTTTTTTTGCGACTTCGATGGGAACCCTGCATTACTGCATTTAACTGTGCGGTACCAACTGCATACGGAGTACAGCAGCAGAGAAACAGTTGACCATTGATTTTCTCTGGCAACTACACAATCGTTTTGTAAAATTAAATAAAAAGAAATTTCCGGCGCGGTGGGGGGGGGGAGGGATTTAAACCAATTTGCAAGTGTAGGCCAAACAAATCCAAAGCTTGAATTCTATAAAAACATGCGGACAGATTGGAATCAAGAATCGCTAGGGAATACAAATTATTCTCATGAGTAAATGGAAGTGTACGCATGGTATATTTCCACTGTACGTTTGAGGAGCCGGGTTTGCGATACTCAGTTCGGTCGTTGAATTCAAGCACTAAGGATGAGACCCAAATCTGGTTTTTCGGTTTAAGCCTCGTTTTCTATATGTTCAAACCAATTTGACGTCCGATTCAATCAAATCATGCACCACTTTGTTTATTGTTTGATACTCAATAATAAGGTGTTATCAGAAAAATCGATGATCAGTTCAGGTTTTGCTTATCACGAGTAATGATTTGCAAACTAAATTTTCTTCTGCAAGAGAATATAATTTAAGATCTCATAATGGCAAAAAGATGACCATTTTCATACTTTCAGGTTAACTTCATATTTACAGTTAACAATAAATTCTTATTTGTCTGATGAGATCAATTTGGAGTGACCGACCGTGGAACGAAAACAGCTTCCTTCTATTTTGCACCCTATTTCAGTCCCACCGATTATGAGGAAAAACTTTAGCTGTCTCGATTAGACATGGTACACATCTGGGACACTTGTTGCAAATACTGCTCAAACCATCGATCAATTTAAATGACTAGATTTTTTGCGGTTAAGCCTACATTGTTTTGAGAGGATGAGTTAGACGTGTTCAGATCAATGATGCGTCTGATAATGAGTAACTTCAAAAAAAACCTGGGGGGGGGGATTAGAAGTGAAAAATATAGCCTACTTCAAATTGAAAAGAAATAATAATTCCTGGATGGTCTCAGCGAGATCGAGTGGTGTAAAAGCAAAAAGAGGAAAGGTTTACGAATATTTAACTGCATGAAAAGGATATTTGGGCAAAAAGCGATCAAAGTCTTGAATCATGTGTGACTTACTCGCTCACATCTCGCACAATTGGACTAAAACAAACTGGACCGGCCAGATGGAGTACATCAAAGCTGCGCCGATATGCCTCTAGAACACCAGCCATACCTTTACAAAAATAGTTGTTGGTGTCGCCGCTCTGAAATAGAGAAAACAATGTGCGAAGAAGTTCGTGAACCAAAGCGAAACGAATGACCGAAATGTCGCAACATATGAATGGCTTTAGTTAAGTTTAAGCAAAATGAATTTTGGTTTTGAAATCACTTTTATTGATGTACAAAGAATGTAGATTGTTTGTATCATTTGCCCCGTTTTGCCGTCCATTGCACCGCACCAACTGTTGGTCCAGTAAAAAAGATACATGTTTGCAAATTTAGCTGTTTTGGTTTTTTCACTGCAAAATGTTTTGAAAAAGGAGTTAACAATTCAAGAAAAGATGTACTCCTAACTGGAATACAACAACAATATTCGGTGAGAAAATCGATTTTTTCTATTATAATAGCTCCGTAAATAAAATGCATTAGTATAAGCAGCCTGGCTACTGATTTACCTGCGTTCTCATAAAATGCCTTTCACTACAGTAAAACGTTTAAAGCGAAAAAGTAAACTAAATGTCGCAACTAATTATTGTGAACCTAATTTATCTAAATTAGTTAGTATTCTGCTAAGAGTATTACACACACACTGAGCAGTTAATTTGATTTTGTTCAGACTGATCGACAAAGCGTACTTCTTATTTCCCCACCCTGAATCAAACGGTAAATTGCGGGGTTCGGATTCACAACCATCAACACTGAACTACACGATAACCGAATTAGTTTACTGTTTGAATTTAGTGATTTGATTGGTTCACACAATTTTTACAATCACTAGACCCTGCGTAGGGGATACAAGTGGCCGGATACATCTGAACATTCTCATTAAACTTCACAATGTATCATATAGAGGACGTGTATTAACTATACAAATCTTCTGCTTCAGAATTCGTGCATGCGAGTATCAGTTGAGGTAATATAATTCGAAAAATTCACCACAGTCGTAGTAATTCAAACAGGTTTTGTACCCATCGAATCCTTCTTCTGTGAGACAATCAACGGTAAATCCAGACATAATCAGTTGAGATTCGATTATCCTAATAATGCAGTCGTTGTTCTCCCCGCAGTTTTGCTGGTTCAAACACACAGACAAACCATTTTTGTTGATGTGCGAATGCCGATTCCTTAGTTGTGGAACAATCCCTCATGGGCAAGTGTAAAACATTTTGCATGCAAACCGGTAGCTAATACTTGCTTAATCAGGAAAAAGAAGAAGTCAATGGGATAACGTTGCCCAACTTTCTCAGTTGTTGTTCATGGAAGATGAACTTTCCAATGCCTCAGATCTGTCGTACAGTAAATTTCAGCTGAGAACATTTTGTCAACTATTTTGTGTAATAAACCCACCAACAGCGTCCAAATTAACAATGTCCTTTTACCGATTATTTTGGCCGTCTAACTGCAAAACTGAAGTAGCAGTAGAATCGATTTTTACCCTATTGTATCAGTACTTAACAAAGGAGTTCAGGATATCAGCACAAATTTTTGTCATCGCCTTAAAATCACTTAAAACCTTAAGTGAAATCATGCAAACCAATAAACTGATATCCGATGATGAGCAGATTATCACCCATTTCAGTTACCCGGATGGCAATTACTACTTAGGTATAGAGTATTTCCCAACACGAGAGCAAATGAACTGGATGACTGATACTACACTACTACAGGGTGTGCATAAAGTGAAAATACCTGATAAACTACCCGGCGCTGAATAGATTTCCATTCGGAGTTCAAGTTTAGTCAAGTCAAGTATGCGCTTTATGCACCCTGAAACGTGAATATTTCGCGGAACGCGCAATAAATGCACGCACTCACTGCTGATAATACAGATGAAACTATTGAAACTGAACTACGACACTTTAGCTCAGTATTATTTGATGGTTTGCATCGCCGCAAGCTATAAACATCCTAATACCGTCCACATTCCATGCTTAGCGAAGAAACGTGTCTGAATATTTGCATTTGGCTGATTGAGTTCATTTTTCGAGATCAGCGTCATATGAACGAAAAAATCAAACACGACTCGAGGCATGAATTCACCAAAGGATGGTACGGGAAACCATTTTCCAAACAATTACCCCAAATATGTGAAGCAAATCTGAAATTTGTGAAAATAAATGCACAATTGGATGGCAATTATTCACATAACCGAAGTAAGGCGTGTTTGATACTCGAATTTGACGAGCGACACGAACCATAAACCCCCGATATTTTACAAATTCCGGCATATCAATTTCTGTTTGATTGTACTAATGATATTTTAGCCAACAAATTCGTTTTGAGTGCAATCTAATCATATCAGTACAACAAAACACACATGACTAGTTGCGTACAGGGATTTATGAAGGCAAGTAGGGAAGTATTTGAAGTCTTTAACAGCTCGCATTATAATTGGTGCACACATTTAATGTGACACCTAACTTCTTGAGGATGTAATCATCACTTGCTCGAATGTTTCATGATGGGTCATGTGTCTACAATACGGTCATGCGAGCTTGCACGAATTGCTGTATCGAGATGTTAGTCGAGCATCTTGTGTTGAAAGGAGTGCAGTTCAAATAGGAGTTCAATTTTCTTTGCCAAATAAAAGGAGTGTCGAGAGCTAGTGGTTTCCGATCATTATCACCGCAACACTGTAAGTAGGAACAAGTAGAACAATTGGTTCTTCTTCCTCAAAACTGTTTTTTTTGATTAACGGATTGCCCGGTTGTTTAAAAAATGTCATTTGTTCAACTGCAGAATTGAAAGTGTTACACAGACTTGGCCTTCAATCCAACAGCACACCACATTTCCTTGACATTAGCATAACCAGAAAAGAAGTCGGAACAATTGCTTGATCCATTTATCCAAAGGAAACCTGGATAGGCCAGTATTTACACTTTGAGAGCTTTACGCCGCTGAAATACAGAGGTGGTCTTGTTCGGACCTTATTTGACAAAACAGGGCGAATCTGCACAGAAGACACAATTGAACAAGAACTGCTAAACAGTCGGGAGAGGTGAGCAAAAGAGCTAACCTCAAGTCCGTGGTTATTGAGCACAGCAAACCGAGAATGGTGAAAAAACCGGTTGCATCAGTTCCGAAATTGCGGATCACATTGCAGCTTTAATTCAAAGGGGATGGCATTGGCCGTCTGCTCAATAAATGACTGAGATCAGCAACCTCTCAAACCTTCTACGCAGCCGACCCTGAAATAATCTACCGGCCAACCAGGATACCCACCCCCGGCAAAATAGAGTCTGCCTCTCTACGTCAACTCTAACCTGATCTATCAATTCCAATGCTGGTGCGGAGCGACTTACATGAGCAGAACAGAGCCACAGTTACGCAATCGAGTGGTGGAACACATTCCAAATTGGGTCCGAAGTCAGATGACTCAATCAAGATCTAGTCCGCTGTATAGAAACGACGGTCGAAACTACAAGACCCGACCTCAGTGATTGCTCGATATCTGCTGATGACGCAACACCAAATGGATCGAAACACAGCGTTTTGGATAGTCTACAAGTCACCAGTCACAAGATTGCTTAGGTTTGCCGAAGCAATTGCAATTAATCGATGGAACTCCCTGTGTCAACAAAAAGAACTTCATACTAGCCTGTCCCTACCATGGTGACATGGTTCTTTTTGTGTATTTTGCTTTAGTTTGTTGCCATACTAAATCCTTAAATAAACATTTTATTTTTTAGTAGGCACCATGTTGAGATGTGGTGAAGTCGTCCTGGAATTAAATCCTGCAGCATTGCAATATGGTATTTTCTTTTGAAATTAATCTCACGTAAGGCTTACTTCAAAAGTCAATATGTAAAGCCACTGTGATCGTGTCTGTCTGTCCGTGTAATTAAGCTAATCTTTCCCGTTAGATTTCCCAACGATAAGTATATTACTTTGTGAACAGTGACTAGTGATTCAAAATCAATAAGATTGATTTGCTGGTTAAACACAGAAAGACATATTGTTGAGCACATAAAATGGTAGGGTCTCTAGTGTCTTATCATCTATTTGTCTATCTATCTATCTATCTATCTATCTATCTATCTATCTATCTATCTATCTTATCTCAATGTCTGTCTATCTATCTATCTATCTATCTATCTATCTATCTATCTATCTATCTATCTATCCTTTGTCTATCTATCTATCTATCTATCTATCTATCTATCTATCTATCTATCTATCTATCTAATCAATCTATCTATCTATCTATCTATCTATCTATCTATCTATCTATCTATCTATCTATCTATCTCTATCTATCTATCTATCTATCTATCTATCTATCTATCTATCTATCTATCTATCCTATCTTTTTATCTATCTATCTATCTATCTATCTATCTATCTATCTATCTATCTATCTATCTATCTAGTATCTATCTATCTATCTATCTATCTATCTATCTATCTATCTATCTATCTATCTATCTATATTTTATCTATCTATCTATCTATCTATCTATCTATCTATCTATCTATCTATCTATCTATCTACCTATCTCTCTATCTATCTATCTATCTATCTATCTATCTATCTATCTATCTATCTATCTATCCATCAATCAATCAATCTATCTATCTATCTATCTATCTATCTATCTATCTATCTATCTATCTATCTATCTACTATCTATCTATCTATCTATCTATCTATCTATCTATCTATCTATCTATCTATCTATCTATCTATCTATCTATCTATCTATCTATCTATCTATCTATCTATCTATCTATCTATCTATCTCTATCTATCTATCTATCTATCTATCTATCTATCTATCTATCTATCTATCTATCCTATCTTTTTATCTATCTATCTATCTATCTATCTATCTATCTATCTATCTATCTATCTATCTATCTAGTATCTATCTATCTATCTATCTATCTATCTATCTATCTATCTATCTATCTATCTATCTATTCATCCATCTATCAAAAGATGTTTACAGTTATAGCGAATGAAATGCGTGTTGATCACAGAAACAGCATGGTAGGCAATCTGGGTTGATCCCGCTGGTGCATTGGTCTCTTGATTGATAGATAGGTAAATGTTATGTTCAGAACAAATTGAGAATGTCTAGAATCATCCAACACTTCCATTATTTTGATTAGAACAAAGTACACTTGGAATTTTCTAAAGAAAATAACACAAAGTAGTTAACTTCAGGGTTGCTTTGATAAAACTGAGCTGAATTAACGAAACAAATTCTCACAATGCATATATTAGAATAAATTTATTTACTGACCGAAACGAAGAATGGGAGCTTCAGTGCAACTTCATTTGAGTTTTGTGTAATTTGGCGGTTAGCAGATAGTCGTGAACGATAAAGGGAATGGAATCAAAGGACATTGCATTTGGATTGCCAAACCTCGTGGTGGAGGTGATGATGGCACGAGATGGCCGATGACCATTTAGTTTGATAATGAATTGTCACTATGGTAGCCAGGCACAATAAAACTGACAGTTGATTGGTAAATGTATCTGAACTGATTGGGACAGTGTGTCCTTTTTGAGATAACAGTCCTGTATAGGTACAACACAGTGTATTTTGTTCTCATTATCGGTCACATATACAAATTGATAATCAATGAGCATACTCTATAAAGTAGGTGTGCACCAAACCGAGGCATTAGCGTTGAACGCGCCCCAGAAGAAACGCAGTGAAAGAATTTGCCCCCGGTCAATTCATTGTAGCTAAAAAGTGCGAACAAAAGGTGAACTTTTGAGCTGTTCGAAAAAGTATGTACCCACGTTTGTACACATCCATTGATTTATGTATGTATATATGTATGTATGTATGTATAAACATATTTACCGACTTTTACCTCTGTGCATATGCAGTTTAACCTGGCTGAGTGTAGGGCACAACTGAGGGCAAAGGTTTACATGACAATCCATCATAACAGATAAACCTTACATGCGATGGCCTCTCGTTCCAACCGTATCAACACATTTTTATGTATGTATGTTTCCTAACTGTTCTTACAATTATGTATTCGCCAACCGAAGCGACTCCCATTACATATCGAAAATTTCTTACCCGGCGATCCATCATGTTTTTCATTAGGTCCCCCAAGTCCCACTTTACTTTTCTTCAGTGATAGTCTATGAACTTAAATAATAAAAATTTTAAATTTCTTGTTGGCCTGCAGCTGGAAATATTACAAAAGGCTCGTGGCGAGCTGAACGCGAACTTTTAGTAAAAAACTCCTATCCATTACACACCGATCTGTTTACCTGCCAGTGCCATGCGTTCCAGTTACCGGTCTCTTAATATCAGTAATAATATTGTTATATACATTACTGCTTTGCACTAAACCCGGGTAGTGACCGAGGTACACTTTATTCTTGGTGTACAAACTCACCTTTGTTTGTGGTTTATGTTATAAATCACCTAGTTTTTCTTCTATTCCATTTCTTCCCACTTTAACACAATGCACATTCGATACGCAATGGATGTGTGACTTGAAGGGCAAACAAAAACAAGCACTCATATAACTAGGGAATACCTTCCAAACACCTGTTCATGTGAGGATGAAAATGATCAGTAAAAGGAGATTCCGATTGCGAGGGAAAGGAACGTGCAACTAATAGGAAAACCCTAATAAAAAACTCGATTCCAGTAAAAACGAAACTAAAAGAAAAAGAAATTTCTCAGACACAAGACTCGCGTCATCTATGCATCTTGAGTGTTGTTTTAATGCTCTTCTGTGCAAGAAGTATAATGCACCCAGCTTTAGAGAATAGAAAAACAGATCAATACGTTTAGACTAATCGGAAATAATTGCCAAATTACATTCAAAAGGCAAACTTTCGATTGATAGAATGATGCACATGGTTATAGCTTTTGAGGCGTTCACCGGTAAGACCCATCAGTGTGATCAAAGAATAAAACTCTCATCGAAACTCAGTGTATGGAAACACGGGAGAGCCCTCCAACTTGTTTCAACTTCGTTGAATGTATTCAACAAACCACTTGTGCATCTGAATTAGGTCTCGAAAATCCGAAAACACAAAAATGCTGCCCATTTGAACTTCGGGTAAAAGATGCTTATGTCATATTTTGACTGATCACGGTGCTGGCTGATCGATTTGCGTGATTTTGGTAAGGGTAACTCATTGTTTAACTTGAAAATAGGTGTTTGATGTTAAAGCCTGCCTCTAAACTCAATATGTTACAAGCTGTCGAGTTAACTTCGAAATGCTCGGTTCCCTCAACACAGACTTCGAGAAAGTACAAAAGGCAAACATCGCAATGAGTGTTAGATTAGTTCATCATTTCTATTGTTGACGTGATCCATTATAAGAATAAAGGAGTAAAAGAGTGAATTTGAATGTTTAACATGACGTAGACTCATCTGATATCGTTTTGGTTTTTGAAAAGTCATACATATTGCGAAATAAACGTAAACCAGAGGGTTTCGATAAAAAATACCGTCTGTCTTGTTTTGTGACAATTCCGCCAATTAGTTTCACTTGAAATTTAGCACAATGATGTAAGTCAGATCATTGAATAAAATAAAAAGTGCTTTTCATCAACTCTTTTTAAATTGATTACCACAGGCTCATCTATTGGTTTTTTCCATTATTCCAATGGAATGATTAAATAGAAGGTTTTTCAATGTAATGGGTTAATGGAATAGTGGAACGGAATTTAATGAGGCAATCTTTTAAGGTTGTAGATTGTATTTCTGACTGCTCATAAACCTAATGAAAGAAAAAGCGCCATCAATCATTCAATTGGTTTTATACATGAACTAAAGAAAGGAAACAACCAACCGCTCAATTGAATGTTCAATTCGTTGACTGCAAATGAGTGGGAACATGATAAATATACCAGTTATGATTTGACATGGTTCGGTGACACGTTGGAAAACTCTCGAACAATAAGCAGGCACTGAACCGACATCATTATTCTATCCTTTCTATCACGAAAGAGCTAAATGAACAACCATGTATTTGACGGATTGAATAGTTCTTAACTCTCCGCTAGGGTAAAACTAAAGATATATCTGGCTGCCTTTACTAGGCTACGTGAAATTAGGTGGTCTGCTAACAGGCATTTTTTGCTGTTTGCAAACCAGGTATCATATCATAATTCATGGTGAAACAATGACAACAGATAATACTAAACACAAAATGCTCGTCGCTTACAGCCACAATACTCTCAAGGGCAAGCCCCATGGGCCGTTGTATAACGTGCTCAGTCGGAGCCTAGGAGAACGAATTGTTTGTAGTTTTCACGTAAGAGAAGATATTGAAACAGCAAACTACAATTCCACACATTATGAGACACGAGGAGAGAGCTCTGTAGCTGTCAGGATACACGGAAACACACACCTGGGAATGAATCTTGTTGGACGTCACGGTGATAGATTAACTAATGGATTTAAAAATTAAGAGATAAATACAATGAGGGTAATCATTAATTTCTTATGCTATGAATTATCCAGTGGACCCTGACTAGTGCTTTTGCATCGAGCACTGTAAACTGTGCTTCCATTTTATGGGCGTTTCACAAGCTGTCAAGGATGTGAAAATAAAATGAGGAAATTCTACTTCTCTCTATTGTTTTCTATAATGGAGACACGTGGTGCCTATCCAACAGATTGCTAACCAGGCCCGTCGCTGATGGAATGTGGTTTGGGGAGTGGGGGCTGAACGGATAAAAAGTGGATTTTGACAAAATGCTGTGATGTAATGTGAGTTTCTATAGTTTGGGTTGTCAATGACGACAACCAGATTGTCATAAAATTGAGGATGAAATAGGAAATGTAACAACCCAGAACAAGAATGTGCACTGATCGGAAATTTCACAAATACGTGATGGATGCTAAGTGACTGATTGGACTCCGAAACGAGTAAAACAATGCGAGCAAAGATGAATAAAAAAACATATTTGAGAGTTTCTTTTTTTCCTTTCTAAGGATTTGTAAAAACAGATTTTGTGGAAGTAGGCTTTGATTTTCAGTGAATGGAGTTATTTGTAAAACCAGATAAGTGTTCATAAACATTTTGTTTCATTGTAGAAATTGCCCAGTTTGTTTGCCACTTTAACACAAACTGTTTGTTGCTCACGTAACACTGTTGCATCCCAAATGACGAGCACAGTCAATACTGGAAGTTTGTCTCCATGTGTGTATATATGTTTGTATGTTCTGATCCAGATGAGACTAGTAATGATCTTCACAACCACTAATCAATGCCGCTAATAAGAACAATTGATTTAGGTTGACAAAATTTGTGATGACCGATGATACCAAATTTTAAATTGAAATTTATGAAGTTTGAAAGACGGCAATCCCTATCCATTTCTGTTCGAAATGGTTGAGTTGAATCTATCGGGCTTGTCACTTTGCTTAGTTACAAACGTAGTGAGCGACTTTTAGTTACCTATATGAGTTCCTTGGGTGGACAACACTGGCACTGAGCTAGATTATAAGGCGTTCAGAAAACTACTTTGGAAAAATCACACCACAAATTCGATAATTACAAAATGCTAACAAGAAACGCATTCAATCGAATAAATGCTTCACACTTTGGTTGTTTCTGTAATAAGGTTTAGGAAGACTGTGGAATTTTTTCTAACCCCAAGTAAGAATCCAGTTTTGGATAATCAAGATTGAATTTCCGCACCAATTCATTGCTACCGTTGTTTCAATTAAACAAACTTCTTAATCATATTAGATCGCTTCGATATACAGAAAAAATTGTAAAGTTGATGAGACTATAAGATGAAATATCCTAACTGGAGTTCCCAAGTGTCCAAAATACGGTGAAGGAATTGCCATTGACCACGGCAGTGTTTATCTACAGTTCAAGTGCTACTTATGTATATGTTTGTTTATTGGAGAGTAGGGAACGGTTAAAATGCATCACGAAAACCCAGCAGTTTGGGAAATTAGGACACCAGTTAAGTGGGATTATTTCAAGGATTGGGGAAATTTCAATCCTCGGGATACCCGTCATTCATTTGATGAGAGTACCAACTAACTATGGGAAGATTATCAACCCTGAACAAGCATTTAATTTGTGTTAATAGGTTAGTGCGCACTTGTTGAAATGACATTGAATAAAATTCGATCGATAGTTATGCTTCATTCAATGGGTTCCCTACAATATTTTCAAAAAAGTAGGAAGAACCGGCATACTCACAGGATGTATCACATTCATCTAATTTATGGTCATCCCAGCATCTTGAAGCGCATAATTACAGAAGCAAGTAATGCAGACAGTCTAATTGTTTTATATGGAAAAAACGTACTCTCGTTGAATCCTATCTAATGCGGCTTACGTATTCGGTTACCTACTAAAATTTTCAATATATTTACGGTAGTAAGAACTGGGGGACGATTAAATATCAGGATTTCAGAGGATGTATTTCAAACTAGTCTAGTCGCCCGTCATCAGATAAATATGGCAGTCTCAAAAATGCCTTTCTTGTCATACGTTACCACGAGAGTAGCTGTTTACAGTGGTTTACTGAGGCAGCTTTTATTGGACGTTATAAACCCGACCTGCGTGAACAGAGTGATTTTGTTTCTAGCCTCGTATTACCATAGTGAGAGTGTGACTATCCGCCCTGTAGTGATTCCGCTTCATGACTCCTTTTCAACCCGGTTCGGATTCACGTGACCTTTTACGTTGTATGTATTCCCTTGTTCACAAACCTGACAATACTGTTTCAACTAAGTCTGAACTGTATGTATTCAGCTAATAAGACTACTATGAAATGGTTGAACTCGACGAATTCCGTAGCCACTGTAATACTTCTTACTCTTTTTTGTTGATGTGAGCTGACTATCCTTCAGAATTCACATTCACGCTCAATTCGCAGTTCGTCGATTCAACCATACACTCGGAAGCACTAGACTCGAACTTTACTGTTATCAGTAGTGCATATACACCGTCCCGTACGGGATTTGAACTCTCTAGACCCATCGCATGGAAGGCGCGTGCGCTACCGCTGTGCCAACCAGCTCATACAATGGCTGAATCAAATTGTCAATTCATGTTTGTTCAGGTGTCGTCTTCAGTGATTGTCAGTTATTATTCTCACAATAATCATATATTATTCTTTTGATATTCGTCGTAACTCCAAGTTGTTTGACACTTAAGGCATATGCCCGAATGTTCAAATCAAGTGGTACAGCTGATGAAAATTTGTTGATGGATAGCATAAACGATGTTGTTTCGCGGAAGATGCATCTGATCTACAGGTCCCGTGGTTTTGGTTTGTCAGCTAGGATTCAATCAAGCCAAGTAAATCACTTGACTGTCTAGCACAAAAACGTGAAACTAGAAACACTTACCAGAGGATATTTGTTACAAATTTTTCCGCCGGAAGATAATTTTGAACCAAATCCAAAGGCCGGAAACAACTGGTCACTGGATGAATATGAACCGGGGAGTTGGAGAAAAGAAAGGTATGTTCTGACTGGAGGTGACATTTTTCACGAAATATACTAGTTTGGACTGTGAAAGTGGCCCAAAACTTTATTGGTTAGAATAAATTAGTACATATGCATGTAATCATGCATGCACGCAAGGAAATCAATTGGTCTCCAGAGGTTATAACTCAAATTGGATTTATGTGTTCCCAAATACCAGTGAGTAGATTACATATGAATAGTTAAGCATCATTGTATAATGTTGAACAAACTTCCAACAGGAGGAATTAGTGCATTTCTAAATTGGTGGGCAGCAAATATAATTGTTTCAGCACATTTATTGGCGCGTCAGATCAATTTACGCTTATTAGGATTTTCTCTCATATAAAGATCTGATATGCATCAAAAAATTCATTTGATGACCTACTGGAACCCTTTATGTAAGGGATGCATTATTTTTTGCGCACCGCTTAAACTGGTAGGCTACAGATTAAGACAGGACGCGGTGTGCAGTTGAGCGTCATTGAACGACTACATTTTTTACGTTTTTTCGCTTGTTCCACCAATCAATGCGGATAACTTAATATCATCGATATCTTCCAATAGAATCCCCACAACAAGTTTAGATGAATTCTGACGGCGATCTGCTTAAAGTTGACTCTCGACATACGAACATCGTGTCAAGTTGTGTAGAAACCAGTGGATGGGACTGCTGGAGCGACCGCAGTTGAATTCATCAATCTTTGATCAGGGAAGTTCACAATCATAACGCACGATTGGGGACCTGAATACTGATTGTTTCAGCTGTCATCAATATTCGGCTTCGAATCACTTGTGATTCATCACGTGACGCTGTCAGCGATGCGAAATTCATTTTTCTCTCCTTTCTCTTTTCTCAAATACAAACGAAATTCATAAGTGCATCGTTACTTTCAACAACTCTATCGGAAACCTGTTAGATGGTTTACAGTCATTTGAAATGAGATCATAGCCTACCTTTGTACTGACGTGTACTTGAATTGGTGTGTAAGGATAATTTAAAGGAAACTGCAATAGTATCTTGTGTTACTGTAGCTCAAATCGGGTGACCGGAATCCGGAAGTCGACCGTAAACGAAATACTAAGCGTGATTGGAGCTCGAAAGCAGTGCCTTTGGATGATACTCGGTACTACCGTGCTTCTTAGTGGCAGGTTGATCACTCCATTTCTACCCAGTCAATGTGAATCATTGCATAAGCGCGCACATATGACATAGAGTTTTATAACGAACTTGAGGATTAGTAAATAACTGGTAAGTTTTTCGTGGCATATGCAAATATGATTATGTTCCAATAATAAAAAATAAACTAATGAAGTAACTATTCAAAGAATGTATTCGGTATTGCTTGAAAAAATCGATGTTGCTCAGATTACTTTATTTCATTGTGGACTTGCTTCAAGGAACCAACTACTTATATCGGTGAATAAACCAACCGCAAACTATATTTTAGACGATCGATGATGCCAAGGAAACGGGATAAAAGGTACTGTCGTAATGTACAGCTAACGGGTTTTCGTGGGTATGCAGACATGCAAACAGACTGCTTCTAGTTTAAATGGCTGCTTTACCGCCGTCAACTTTCCACAACACCGCACCTGGATTGTGACAAACTTTCTGCTTGTTGGATGGTTTTGGACGATAAAGGCTCGGCGTTCATACCAGCTTCAAAGCGAGGAGTCTGGTTTGATGGGCAAACTACCGAGGAAATGAATCCCTTGGGGACAAACCAACGACATTTTACAGAAATAGAGACAGCAACAGGGAGAGAAAGAGACGGAGAAAGTGCGCCGGAAAAACCATTTGTTCTGTCAGTCGAAGAGGGAGTAAACCGATCGACAGATGGAATTATATGTTGCTTTGTAATTGATAATAATTCAGTAAATCCAAACGGAAAGTAAAATTTACAAATATAACAGGATTTAATGCTTTGGGCCTGTTTGACTCTATATTTATGAAACGCAATCAGTGACCGATATTGGGTGAGAGTCATTTGAGAACAAGAGGTGTCTTAGATGCATAAAGTCTCACTGGCAAAATTCTAAATGAAAACACAAAACTTGATGAGAAACAATTGATATCTTGATTCAATCCGACTATTGTAATTGAAAATAGTAAACATTAATCTGTTTGCGAGTATGAAATATGTGCGTTGCACAAGGCAAGTTCAGCACTTGCTAGCATCTATGTGATTCAGCCAGGATCAACGCCACAAAAAGCTCAAACGAGCCGCAAATCTCTTGTGTAGCCCCAGCTAACCACAACTATTCCTTCTTTGAGGTACAGGTATTCTGTTTAGTGATGCCAAATCGTGTATAGTTGACCATGACAACGGTGGTATTCACAAGACGGTGTTCTGTTGTCCTTGGATATTCTAATGTGCTGCTGCTGAACGTGTTACTCTATTATGCCCGTACGTTTATCACATTCATATCGCGATAATAAAATGTTTAATATTGCTAAACATAAGGAAACAAGATTTATTACAGTTTTATATTCTCTCTCTCGCAGTTGATCGACTAGAGTTGAGATTTTAGTTACGGTCTGAAGAAAGCTTATCCATTCTGTTATGATTTAATCTCACTGCCAAATAAAAAACTTAATTTATTGCTAATAAACTTAATGTTTATAACATATGAAAAAGAGAGGAATGATACCAATAGAACTTCGGTTTAACCTTTGAAATCGCAGAGCACTAAATATCAGTTGATGGGTTTACACGTTGGATGGTTTGTAGCCACACACTTAGCTAACGCATATGGACCGACAAAAGAACCGATGCTAGCAAGCAGAGAACAGCAAACTGCATAGAACGAAAAAAAGAACAACATTCAATCACTTGAATACTAATACGGGGACAGTGTTCATCGGTATGCTGTGGTACTGCCTGATAAGTATTATTCCGGTTCATGTTTGTAATTCGTAAGTAGAGTACATCATGAATGAATAAAAATACATTTGTTGCGGACAAGCAATCCTTTAATCCTTTAAGTCACACCAACAAGTACAATCTGCTACTCGAGAAGAAAGACTAACAAATTACGGTCTGTCTGGTTCAGCTCTGAATCCTATTTATTGTATTAGCCTGATTACAAATAAATAAAAACGAGCGTGTATATTCAGATTACGCACTGTTTGGCTGCCTGATTGCGAAAAATGACAGGATGCAAACACACGGAAGGATATGATCCACCAACCACCTTCACAGTCGATAGAACATCGATTTCAGGTGTAACGCTGACAAAGTCACACAATTCTATTCGCAATAACACAAATGCAACTGAATCCCCCGAAGGAAAAGCTCAAGCAACGTGAAAGCTAGGACTAGATTTTGATGATTTTTTTAATACTTTATGCAACCATCTATTGCCGGAGAATGAGTCGGCTTCTTAGATGTCTCTGTTTTCTGATCTGTGGCCAGGTCAACGCACGGAGAACTTACGGTTAGTGCAATAACTGTGCACTTGGCCAGCCGACTAAGGACCTAGATATTTACGCGTTTTGTGCAAGACCAAGCTTACAGTTGATCTCCGAGGCAACATTTTCAGTTGGCGCGGATGTCGCCAACCAATTTATTGTTGAAAGTTCCGTTTCGATTCGTTTGAGAATGTGACCAAGACACCGAATCCGGCGCCATCGGAGAAAAGAGGGGAACACCTTTATGTGTTTTTTGATTTGTATTGAACTTATAGTCTGTAGCGCTATCATATAGTTATAGTTTAGCCGTGAATTGGAGGTGCAAGTAGCCAAAACTTTCTGACGTTTTCGGGTCATTAACCCACACAAGCAAAATACTGTTTGCTCTACAATGGTGGAGTATTTTTTCAAAGATAATCGGATATTTCCGGGGTCTAGTAAATAATGAATCGATTACAATGTCAGTATTTTGGCTGGGTATGCATTAGGAGGAAATTTTCACATTCGCAATTCATCCTTGTCCACTTAATGTCTAATGTTAACCTCGAACAAGAAAATGAACATTGTAAGGAATAAGTTGGTGATTATGGATACTATCTCGGTTATTGATGGCACATGGCGTGTGACTTCCGACAAAAGGGCATTGGACAGCTTTTTCCTCCTTCTTTAATCCCCTGAACAGTTTACATTGCCTGTCTCCTACTAGTCTCGAATCACGAACAAAATGCAGCTGGGGTGGAGCGGGGATGAACAAGCTGTCATATCATACTGAATCAAACCCGAATCACGAGCAAAACGTGTATGTAGTCCAATATCTGCGAACTAGATAACAACAGATATTTAAGTGTAAGTATTTCCACACAGATATAGCTGATTTTTAAATGTCCTCGTATCGAGAAAT
Source organism: Echinostoma caproni (assembly GCA_900618425.1). NCBI lineage: Eukaryota > Metazoa > Platyhelminthes > Trematoda > Plagiorchiida > Echinostomatidae > Echinostoma > Echinostoma caproni. The sequence continues at coordinate 33,306 of UZAN01043159.1, forward strand.
CAATTTTAATTTTATTTTATTCCAACAGTTTTCCGGTCAGGAGTGCACTGAAACCACTGACTGGTCAAATGAGTTCATTGGCTTTCAAGTGGCTCTTGTTGAGTAAGGTATCATGTCATTTCAGGTAGATATGTTATGTAAAATCCATGCAAAACAACATGAGCTAATAGATGACTAAATCACTTAGAAATTTACTAGACATGAAAAAGAGGAGTTTTCGTATGAATCAACCAATACGTAATCAAGCATGGTTAATTAGATATTTGTCTGTTATCAAAGAGATTTTGTTCAGTTTAATTCCATATTGTATTATTATTTGAATGTGGTAGCTTTAAACAGTGGTTCATACACTTTTCTTGAAAGACTGTGGTTTATTAGATCGTTCATTAACACCTACACTTTGCACACTTGCGATGTCCGGGCATCGGTTCACTGTCCACAATCACCAGGACATCTGAAGTTAATGCTGAGATTTCCTGAACATAAAAAGTTTATACTACTCAAGGTAGCTTATTAATCTCCAATGTGGGCAAATAACAGTAATGAACCCGCGAGTGCCAGGCAGCTTGGAGCCGAAAAGCACAATCACATTGATCTTCATCAACAAACATAAATTTGCCAACAGGCGATGTAGCAACTAGTTTCAGAGTTTGAGATGAACTCAAGGTGACAATGAATGAAAAACAATCCTAGATTACGGGGTCGATATTTTGCACGACATTTCTGTTATGCAATTAAAACGTCTTTGCCTGACCTGTCATATTCTTGTAGAATTTCCATCACTGCCTGAATAGCCACACCGTATTCATTACAAGATTGTGCCATTTCGATCTGACGGCTTCTTGGTAGTTGCGTGGCAGTCGCATGGTTGGATAAATCGACACCGACTACCACATTGATACTCGTGCTGAGTGATTCAGGAATGAAAACAAGCGAAACGAATCAGAAATACAAGACGTCTTACTTCCCGGACAAGAAATTGACCAAACATATACGGAAAATCATTATATTATAATGAAGGAGCTTTAAATGAGCGAGGCATAGCCACGATAGTTATTTTTCTTGCCCTATGACACAGTGATTGAGAGTTTGGCGCAACTGTAAATGACGTTTCAAATTGAGGTGACGAAATATTCGGAAATCGATTTGCTCGCTGTTCCATAACGTTACTCTCCCTAAAATTAAAAGGGAATTATAATCAAACGAGGTTTTATTATATTTTCTTACTTTGTCTATAATCCTTCTCAAATTGTGTCTTTTCCATGATCTCGCGGTGAAAACACGAGGAGTGTGTGTATGTGTGAAGGAGGGGTGAGGGGTGAGTGCTAGCTTTTCCCATCGAAACTGAGATCAACAGTGAGTGAATGTGAGCGAGTGAGCAAAACCCTGAGGTCAGTCAGTTCCTGTAAATATAGAAGTGCATACTTAATCCACAAAGGTCAGCATTATGGGAACAGCCAGGGTAAACCTACAGGAAGGGTAAAAGGAATTGGAAGTATTGAGAAATAAACGGAAATAGCCTCCGAATCCGATTGTACTTGTTCGGTGACCTCGTATTGTGGCAAACTAGCAGGATGTACAAAATGCATTTGTCTAATCAGAGCAACTGGTTTTTTCAAATTATCTTGAGCGTGAACTAATCCGGCATTGGCTGCATGCATGCCGCCAGAGTGAAATAGAATACCGTATAGGAAAATGTTTATGTTTGGAGCTAGCCTGAACAAAGCTGTAGCCACTGAGGCTGCTTTAATTTGTGATTGAAATCATCAAACATGAACACTGCACTTTTGAAGAAATTCGATGTTTGATTGATGTCAAGTAACGGATTTGCGGTGATGGAAAAGCAGTCATCTGGAACACAATGAGAAATTGAGTCGGTACAGACACTTGACGAAAACTTTTGGAGTTATCTGCTCATTTGAATTTGATTGCTTTATCAAAATAATGGGAACGGATTCTTAAAACACAAAGGCTGTCTGACTGGCGGTGTTGTATTTAAAGCACTCGAAAACATGGTAACATTGAGTCCGGGTTGATTGAACAATTTGGAAAGCGAAATTAGGACAATAATCCTTTGTTGGGAAATAAAATTTCCCCTCTGCCAGGCTATCAATAGTGATTCGTTGGCTGCAGTCTTGTTTCATCACTTGATATTCCGGTTTAAAATAAACTGATTATTTTGGAGTCAAAACCAAGGATTTCAGTACGTGAGACTTACCCTCCAAAAATATAGTCCAGGAATGAAAATTTGGTTTGTGCAAAATATAATTTCACATTTAGCTGAATAAGAGGCAAGGAGGAAAGAAAGTCAGTTTTAATACGCTGAATACAAAGCTTGAGGACAAACATTCTCTTTTTTAATGGAGATATTCATGGTAAGGTTGCTGATGCTTTAGAATTTGTATAATTCAAACAAACATATTCGAAACAAACGACGTTGCGGCGGCATTCACAACAATATTATATGCTATTTGTCTCCACGTACTACGTACTTCTGTTGTTACATCCGAAAATATAATGAATGTCTTTCGAAATATAGTTCGTAGTTCATTATATATGGAAATTTGAGCTTGGCTCATGGTGGTGTTGAAAATTTCAAAGAATTCTGATAAACGAAATGCGATTATGTGGAAAGGTTTAGAGGATTTTATTCATTTACAGAAAAGCCTTTGGCGTTCAAAATTTTCCCAGGTGGCCTGATTGGCTTTCACGTCAGACTAAAAAATATTCACGCCCAATTCCGAATCCCAGTAGATTTGTTGATTATGCGCTACCGACTATTAGTGAGCAAGAATAAGAGGAAACTTCCCATATTTTTCAACATTTTTTACAATTATGTGACACGCTGAACACCTCAACATGACTAATACAACATTTAAAACAAATAAGATTGGTCAAAATCGGATCCGTTTGATATATCATACCGAATTCGATATGGCATGATCAAATTTATAGGGAAAGAAGTTTACCACAAAATACATGCAAAGCAACACAATAACCTTTAGATAGGAATCAAGCAGCTTGTAGAAGCAAACAGCGACAGATGGTCATATCCACATACGTGATGCATTCGTACAGTTTAGGCATAGGGAAATGAGCACCATTACCTCACGTACAGAAAGATTAAAAAAAAAACATGAAGATGTTTGCATAGCATGTTGTGGATGTTCTGATCATGCATACGGAAAGCAAGACAAACAGCGTAAAGACATACCAGACCTGAATGTTGATAGTATTTCTTTTTTCTCTTCTTCGGCGGATTAATGAGCTAAAATGTCAAAGAAGTAAGTAAGTGAAATCAACAAATTCGTAGGCGCTGAAGAAGTTAGGGTCAAATCTGTTACAAAATTATTGTGATGCATAAAAAGCATCACAAACGGAAATAGTTTACAAATATACTAAAGAACAATAGTTGAAGGAAAACGAGGTGAGTGGTATTGCCTTTCTGGAGTTTGTGAAACGCATGGATCCGTTTCCCTAGCTCTCTAGTCCGTTATGTGATTTATCGGCATATTCTTTTAATGTGAATCATGATATTTCTAAAGAAACATGAGCAAAACATGTTTTAAGTGACCCTTTTTGGATTCAGTTTAAAAAATGTACGGTACAAACAGTTCTACCCATATTTTGGCTATAGTTAACAATGCTTACTGTTTCTTTTGACTGGCTATTTAATTCGACGACAACCGATTTGATTAGTGTTCTTTAATCGTGGGTTCCAGTATCGGAACTATTGATTTTTCCATCTTTACTTCCTTTAATTGAATATGTAATGATAGAAATTTAGGGAAGGAAGAAGCAGTCAGTCAAACGGCTGTCACACAACGGGTGAAGTCAAGCGTTGGTGTTGGGATTCGATAACAAGTTCTCCGAGATGATAATTTGATAACGTTATTACCGCGTCACCACTACGGTTCACATAACAATAGTTCATGGGCCTTCCATGATAGGAATCTGCAATGGAGGAACCCCAATAATTAGACCGGGGGTCGGAACTGACGATAAGCTTTACCAAGAGCGCAAAGTAGCTTCATTTATTCCAAACAGCTCTAACTTCTTTTCCGAGCCAACTCAAAATACTCACCAGCCCGGTTTCAGAACGGAGTTTGCCATTGATAATGAACTTTGTCGTCACTCGGAGCACACCAAGGTGTGAAGCAACGAGTAAAGTTGTTTTTAGTCCCGCCGATCTCCCAGTGAGAATTCTTGGTATACATATTCAACAGCGATCGAAAGCCGCGGTGAAAAACACGTGGTGCACTGGATAGATCAGAGGATTTAAAGTGCACCTGACTCGTAAATCTGGTGGCTAGACCAACGAAGTTTGGCTTTCACCCAGAACTCGTGTCTTGAACAGTCGGTTTCGATCACAACCCTACGAACTTCGTTCGAATGGTCAGAGTCATACATCATTCCTAACCTGTGAATGTAGGAGTTGCTCAAGGCCTTTTAATCTTCCTGCAGTTTTCATAAAGTGCTTCAATGAATGTTTTTCCTCAACTATCACTGTTTAAAATTCCTTACTAATGATACTAACTTTCACTCAATTTGGCGGTGCTGGGCTGGTGGTAACGTCACCAAATTACCACCTCGAGGGACGTGTGTTCGAACCCCACAACTACCGCCTGACTCCCCTTGGCAGCCCTTTGATCGGCCGTTTCCCCCTTCCTGAAAATTGTATCATTGTGTATTCAATAAAAGGTAGTAACATTTTTAATTTAGATAAAAAGAAGAAATTGTGTACCCACTCCGCTAACGCGCGAATTAGAAGCGACCGTTCCTCTATCGGCTTCCCCAATACTTATGACCTTCTACTTAGGATGATCGTTATTGTTTTCACTTAATTAATAACTAAAAACCCTTTTCATGCACATTTCCCGAAAACGTGAATCCTTCTTGTCCAAATTAAACTTTGAATCATAACTTCCCCTTTTTAAAAAGATTCATGCTGCCTAGTGGGACTAATTCCCTTTCCCTTTTTGATTTGGCTCGACTGAATTTCTCTCTTCCGTTTCACTTTCACCTCCCACTTGTTGTTGGTTCCGTGAACAAGTGCTTCACAGCCGATTCCAATTGCGTGTTGCATTTCTGATTTCTAATAGTGCAATTTTTCACAAGAAAGCAAAACTATGTAACACTTCCAGCCTATTATTCTCTCCACATGCACTTCCACTTTGGAAAACTAATCAAATACTAATCTTAAACATTTATAATCCGGTGGGAATACAAGGTTTACTTAAATTGACCATCTTAAGTTGCTTTCATAAAACACAATATAAGAGTTGTTGGCTGTATGGTAGGGATTAATTTAAACATTCAGACAGACTTGCCCAACTACTCTGAAAATATCCTCGTGAATGTTTGTCCGCTATTTCTAGTACCATTGGTTTTATCCGTTCCCTATAACAACTTAAACATATAGATTGACAGATTTAGAGGAAGAAACTAACTATCTATTCAGTGATTCAAGTGATGTTATTATAACACAGTGCATAATCACAATGTATAATCGAAATACATAATTTTTAGAATAAGCCGGGGTTGGAGTACGGAGGATACACACAGTTCGGGTTAGTGGATCTAAATATCTATCGCCTTGGTCGTACAAAGCGTAATTTGTCTCAGTTGTTTCGGCAGAATGTTTGGGGCTCTATAAGTGACAATAAAGGACCTTTCGGCATTTGTCGTATGCCCCGTGTTGGTCAGATGCTCCACAATTGAGTTAAGAATGATCTTTTTCAACCTTTTCTTAACCAGGCCGGATGATGCTCTTGAATACTTTTGGACAACTGCCGACTGGCACAATCGATCTCTACAACTGAGGCAAATTAAGCTTTACACTGCCGAAGCGGTAGCTATTTGGATCCACCACTCCGAAATGTACAAACAAAAGCATATTACTCACATATTGAGGTTGCCACGGCCCGACAGTATGACATCATTGATAGTTGTTCAGAAAATCAAAAGATGACTGAATGATCGTGTTACACAATCAGTTTAATCAAATGATAACAACTCTACAGCTCCAGTGTTTCCATTCCAGTTTATATTATGAATTATGACTTTTGATGCGGCCTTGTGAACGCATATTTATTTATAAGAATGAATAATCAAAAGTATTCTTTGGTTCTCTGGTCTTTTCAATGAAAAGTGGAGATAGTTCATCGAAAACACAATACACATGACTATTTATATATTGGGTTTACGAAATTAACGCTAAAGTAATTTCAATGTTAAAAATCATGGATGATCACTTCTAACATCGGTTTTATAGAAAAGCAGTGAAAACAAGCTTGTCTGAGACTGTATTCTCAACAGGTGTTCAGTGAGACTCCTTGAACATTAAAATTTTCTAGTTCTTCCCCAAAATCCGTGAAATGATGAAGATTCTATTTGCAGTTGAACTGGTCCCGAAAAATCTGGCAAGTTTCGAAATGGAAGAGGGTTCTGCAGGTCGACGTTCATGGATACTGATGAACTTCTACCAACTTCATTCGTTAAAGCGTGCGTACCTCATGTTTACAACTTTCTATCCGTATAAACCAAACTGATATGAATTTGTAAGAACATGATGGTTAATAGGTCACTTCCCATTTTACTGATCCTTTCATTGGTTTACTTCCATTTTATGATGGTCGTAGGGAAAAGTGTTATATGCACGAATTGCTGCTGGTTGGATACGTGCTCTATATCTTGCCTAATTGAATAGTCACATTTTGGCACAGCTCAGTTTGAAGTAACTAAAAATTCTTTTACTTAACATTTCTGCTCCAAGTTCTTTTACAGTCAATCTCTTGCTATGTCGCACCCTTCGGTAATTCGAAAAAGTGGATAATTTCCCAGAACTGCGACATAGCCGGGTAAACAGTAGTAGATACTAATAAGTGGTATAAAAACGGTTGGCAGTTTTGTGACAAAATAAACCAGATCGATGAAAAGTAGGTAATCCCGTTAGTCGTTCAAAATATTTGTAATTACAAACTGTTTATTTATAACGGAATTTAGATCTACCTTCCTGCGCATCCTGTGTGTATCGAAAAAAATTTAAATCTTTTATGACGCCCTCAGCTTAATATCAATATAGTGCATGCCGTATCCAGCCCTTTTCAGTTCTGTGTCTAGTTATCTTGAAACTACTTACCTTTTTCAGGGAAACGTTTTATGACCCAATTATCTCATATTAATTCCCGCTATTCCGCCATTCCATTGCAACGGTAGGCTAACCACTGAATTGATAATATGACGTCCACCATAATATGTAATCGTTTTAGCTATAATAATCGTCGCATAATAATAATCACATTTCTATGAACACATTCGAATACATTGAGATTTAAATAACATCTAAAAGGAGTGAAATATCTGTCACGGGGTATACTCAGAACATTGACTTCCTTCTCATATTCAAACTGATTGTTCGTTGTGCAATCTACTCATGACTTTCTATTGAAAAATGTGTATCATTAGCGTCTGTAGACATCTGTTCGTTCGTTCGCTTCTGTTGTTACCAGTGTATGTTCAAACCGAGTGATGCATTCATCATGACCGTTGTTGGTCGGACTGATTTCGACTAGTGATGCCTTAACGTGATTCATAAAGCATACCTTTTTCAATTCAATGTCCGAGTGTCAGTTTAAGATATCATGTTGCTACGATAGTCCGATTGCTCCATCGTTTCACATTGCCTTGTAGTTTTTGTGATGATACTGTTATCCGTGTGGTGAAGGCACGCCTGATGTATAGCCGAAGTTCACTCGGTCTGCTAAAGACTCGCGGTTGTCGACAAGGTGTGGATTCTCACTCGGGTTAGGTGGGCAAGCTCCAGGTCTCTTGTTGCGGTGACCTATCCGATCGATAAACGAACCCGATCGGTCATGTGATTTTCGGGCCGGCATGGGAGGAGGATACGTTCTGAATCAGATGCTGCTTAAGTTGGTAGAGAATCACCGCAGGAGAATCGGTTGTGGAACTATGCGCCATGTGGGAGATTTGGAATGAAAAAGTTCCAACGTTTGAATTGCCTAAGATACAAGTACTATTTTTTTAAGCGGATTCTCGCACAAATTTTCCGGTAGGCGTGAGACGGGAGTTTACTGTTCAGCCAACCGAAGGCCATAGGCGCCAGCCTACGGGAATTACGGCAACGTCCAAGAAGTTTACGATTCATAAACCAAAAGTGCATCTCATAAATGGTCCCTTAGACCCGGATTACGATGACCTTTGGCAATTGACCTATCTAATTTCATCGGTGCTCTGGGACAAGTGCGAGTATTGTTCATTCATTCACACAGGCGCGTCCGCATGACGGTATTTATCGATCACTCGTATCTGACATCTCACTCCACTCACCCGCTTGCCACTCAATCGCAAATATCGTTCACCCGTTTGCACGTTAGTGCGACAGAGACCATCGATAGACCGAATGACCGTTGCTTTGGTGACCACNGACCACTGTAGCAAAAATGACCACATTTGAGCGCCTCACATTTCAGTTCAGTGCCCCACAGAATTGCAAAAAATCTTTGTAGATGCGTTTTTAGCAAAATCATAAATCGTCGTTTGTTTCAGTTTGTCTCTCCGTTGGAAATCAACAAACGCTCTGTTTAAATCAATTGTACACCAATAATCGACCCGAACTCCGAGCATTAGCCAACGCAAAGAACTTCAATTGATTCAATAACTTCTGCGCCTCTCTGATTAAGATAACTTCCGGCGCATTCACTGTCTCACATTCATCCTCTTCTTTGAGATGCTTAGCTGGATTCGAAAAGAATTCATCTAATGACTAAAAAAGAGACTTGATATAAAAATTTTAAATAACCCACTTCTTCATCATCAAATTCCAAACAGGGGACTGCTTCTTCGAAAAGACGGTTATTAATAGACACAGTGAAGTCCTCGACCAATCGCTTTTATCCTCTCGTGGCTGCATCACCGGCTGAATCAATGTGGATTTGAACCCAGCTTTCATGAAAGCGTTGATCAGTACGTGCGGGTGCACAGACACCCAGGCTTTTTTGACCAGATGCATACCAATGAGAATGTCCACTTTGGCTTTCATGATACGTTGCTCATCTTCGATCAAAAACAAAACATATTTCAGTCAATGTTTCCGAAACGAATATTTGAAAGACCAAATCATGCCCTGATCCATTGGTTGTAACATCGAAGAACAGTTCGGAGGCAGCCGTACCAATTTGACGTTGGAAAATACTGCGGTTTGGTTATGGCAAGCGGCGTTGCCCATAAATAGTAAAATAGAGTACCTTCGAGAAACCATTTTGCAGTTGACATCGGATAGCCAACTGTGAAACAACGCAGAAGTCACCCATGCTCTCTTTGAAGAATTATAACTGCATGGAAGGCTTCTTCTATCTATACCTCGGAGGCATCGTGGAGTTTGAAACTTTCCTATCATCAACGGTAACAACTTTTCTCCAGTCATGCTCCCACAAAGCAGTAACGTGATCCTCTCTTTGGATTTCTTGGACCCAGAAACTGCCTTTCCTTTCAAACTTAATGTTCTTTCAGGAAGCTGCCTGCAATACAAAGTTGTTTCTTCTTTGAAAATATCACAGTCAGCATATCCATGGATTGACTGCGGTAACCCCTCTCGAAACTCGTCCACTGCATCACGTGGTACCAGCTAAACTTTCCCCACAGACCTATAAAGTAATGCACATGAGTTGCTTGTTTCTTACTTTGTACGATATCTGTATGACCAAGAGCGAAACCAAACTTTGGAAGCCTCGAAGTCATTATGATGCAATCTTTGTGCTAGCTGGATTACCTTCTTACGTACGATGCATTCCACAATTGGGAACTCTCCGTGCTTTTCCCTCATAGCAGTAAACTAAGCCAAAGTTGCCTCATTCACTGCCTTGAACTTTTCTTTAGTTTTCAGGTGGCATCTTCCCTCAGGTGCTCCAGCGTTCAAA
>UZAN01043161.1:0-11641 GCA_900618425.1 Echinostoma caproni
TCGTCTCTCCCCCCGCCCCGCTCCTCCTCAGGGTCCTCCACGTCAGTCACGCAAAATTCACATTTGTTTCAGGCGGACAAAAGAAGCAATGAGGATAAACGGAACCGAGCCAACGGGGAAAAAAAGACGCTCTGTTCTACTCCGGTATCTTTCTCAGTTCTCATTCCCCGGGTGCCGACTGGGTGAGAGTGTGCTTAGCCCATATGAGCGAGTGTATTCCGGAACCTAAGTGATTGAATTTATTCTGTTGGTAGTAAATCGTCTCCAGTAAGATTTTGGTGCCTATATGAGTGCTTGTGTATTTTCGTTCCTGGCTGACAATCGCATGTGGTTGATGCGTTTGCCAAACTTTGTACGGATACTCGCACTGACCGCACAATTCCTGTCCCGGTGAACATTGTTTCAATGTCTCATGTCTTGACCACATGACTGCCTTGAAAAAAACAGTTGACCTGAATTGCTCATTTCGTATGCGGTTCTGTGATCGGACTGATGATCAGTTCGGACACTGTTCGATTCCGAACCACAACCATAACGATGCAACAACAACATCTTTTCAATAAGCACTTCTTTATGTGAGAATTAAAGTTTAATTTTAACTTGCAGAATTGAATCCAAAAATAAAAATAGTTTCCATGGTTCAATAGTTATTCGAGGGTAGCTATAATTTTACACAGACTCACAAGCTGAAAGCCATGTACGAAACCAAAATTTTTCTTGGCATAAGTTGCATAAGTTTTTAAGATGACAAACCTTTTCTGACAGAGTACATCGATTGAGTAATAGAGGGCCTCATCAGCAGTGCGAATCCATCGACCCAATTGAACCTCACAGGCAGAACGCAAGCATGCTACCCACTCGGCCACCGGGCAGCTGATCAGACCCAACCAGGCCGAAACAGCTGTTCAGTGCTTCCTAGCCTTTCAGTCCACACCTCACTTGCTATATACACGACGAATTCACCTACGAAATTGAACCAAATCCGCCATTACTCATTTGAAATACGTAGTCAGGTTGTGAATGTTTTCAACCGAGTCATAATCCGGTGGCTAGTGCAGAGATAAGCGAGGTCTGTGACCCGCATCAAGCTAGCAAAGACGGGTTGTGCTGTATCGTGTAAATGGAAAATGAAAAGCGGTCTGATCAGCTGCCCGGTGGCTGAGTGGTTGGTAGGCCTGAGTTCTTCCTGTGAGGTACCGGGTTCGATCCCTAGTTGGGTAGAAGGATTCACACTGCAACGATACCCAACCGGGATATTTTTGTTCAGTTATCTGTTCCTGCAAACAACCAATCAGAAATGGGGATGGGTGATGGTATATGATCCAAGAAATCGAGTTACGTCATCCGTCCAGTCTCGGGATGCATGTCAAAACGTTGTGTTTACCCGCGCGTGCACGCGTCCGTGATGATTGATCTGTACTCCGTACAACTCGTACAACTTGTTGTGGTGCAGTGGTTTAGTCGCTGTCACCAGCGTGCTTCGGACCCAGTGGTCTGAGGTTCGAGCCTCGCCACCGGCACCTGACTTTGGTGGTAGGCAGCGCTGCTGTTGTCCGGTTCAATGCCACACTTAACTTATCGGGGCTTTATGTGGTTCACCAATCCATGTCCCGGGGCTTAGGTTGCCGGTTTCCATCACTGAACAGCAGGTCCTCATGACTATGGGATTCGCCCTGTCTGCTGTTCATCGTGACCGAAGATCTGAATCTGCCTCTCTCATCTTGGAATGATTCATGAAAGGACCGGGCGGTGGGCCGTTCGAATAAAAGCAGTATTTGGTAGGAAATGCGCTTGTCTGTCCCTATTCGTGTGTATTCATTCATGTGATTGGCATATTCATGCATGTCACCAGGGGCAGTGAACCTTGAGTGACCATTTTTAAAGTGTGCATTGACACGGGAAGCTCTACACAAGGCTTAAAATGACAAAGATCTTTATTGATTCATCGATCTATGGTCTCACCCCGGTGTGCTCCTCACCTCTCTGTCCACCCCTCCCTCCGGCATCCCCGGAATAAAGTGATGGACAAAGGTTTGTTGTTTCACTCATCCACGGACGGATTGTATGCGATCTTCTGACAGCTAGCAAAACACTTCTGTCACTGGGGGGTAAATCGACGGGTGAATTCTCTCTCTCTCTTTCTCAGCTGAGTCGCATTGGAACACCTTTACAGAACAAACTGTGAAGTAGAATTGACAATGATTGGTCTGAGAACGGTTCAATAACGTGTGGAAACAACTAAAGTGGAAAAACCTGGGTTGGACGGTAGGCATGAGACCTTTGGTGACTGAACAAAAAAAGGGCCTTGAATCAAGATCTATAGGCAGATGTGTACAGAAATGTGTCAAAAGCTAATCAAGACCGAGGCAAATAGTGTCATCGCAAGATTGAGAAACCATCGGGCTCCCAAAATAAACTCACTATCATTTGGACGATTCACGGTTAAGGATTCCTCGGAAAATGCACGAGACAATCGTCCACCGGCATATCTGGGTCGATAGGTAGGACTGAGATTCGGAATCGGTTTCTGAATTGAGGGAATCAGAGAATTTGTGAAATATTTGGGTCATTTTTAAATAAATGGTGGAATAGGAAATGTGAATAGCGAGAGTAACACTGAGCAAAAGTGAGCACTGGTGATGGATTATTTTGTTTCATCTTACTCCGAGCCTTCCGGGGACAATCACCGAGAACGAACTTTGAAAGCTCTATTTATCAATGGGATAAATGGTGCAGAGCTAGAGAAAGTCCGTGGATATGCCTATTTTTCATTCAGACTTTTCCCGATCAATCAATATTTATATCAGTATATACGTTTACATCTATACCTTTTTCAATTTAAGATATCCCAATATCGATTTAAATGTCATGTTGCTATGTGGATAGTATAATAGTGCGATTGATCCGTCGTTTCACATTGTCTTGTACATTTTGTGATACTGTTGTTGTCACGTTCACTCCGTCCGTCTGGTGATGGTAAGTCTGCTGTACAGTCGAAGTTCACTGGGCCTGCTAAAGACTCGGTGCTGTAAACAAGATGTATCTTCTCGCTCTCAAGCAAGTTCTGAGTCCTATCCCGTTTAATTGTTGATAGAAAATCGCCACAGAAGAATCAGTTATGAAACAATGCGCCGTAAAAAACAACGTTCAAGCGATGATGACACTGGGCCAACGTTTGACAGGGTCTAAGATACACGCACTATTCTTCCACGCGGGTTCGGTAAACGGATAGTCGTAACAAAACTGAACTTGTCTTAAGTACGGACTACAATATCAAAATTTATCAAAATTTAAATCGGGCATTTCATTGGTTCAGGTGTCTAAACTTGGGGATACAAGAGCTGTAAGTTTAGCTTCAACCGTACTTCAAGTAAATGCTGTACGAAATTGTGGTTGGCGACCATCCAGGAGCTCGTATCCCATGACCGGAGGAGGCTTATGGGACTTTTCAACAGTCGGAATATTTTCACTAAACTTTCTTCAGAAGTAAATTTGAACTTTTGTTTTTATCTCTGTTTTGCCTATTATCGATCACACTATTCTTGATAGTAGTCTCAATCTAACCGGATATATATATGTCCTTTTAATATTTACCGGATTTCGCCCATTTAGAGAGCACTGACAACAATGAGCGTACTGTTTATTGTCCCAGAGCCTGCGAGCTCATTTGTTATCACCCAGACTTGTTTATGTCTCACGAAAGCCTTCTAATTGGTCTCCCTCTCCCGTCGCCCTTTACCCCTCGCCCCTCGCCCCTCGCCCCCTCCCCGTTCGAAACGCAGAGCGCACACTTGAAGAGCAAGAACGAGCAGATTTTTTATTATTCAGTTTGGATCAGACTTGATTTTATTTTAAAGCTCACGGCAATGCTCGTGATCTTATTTTACTGTTTTGAAAGTAAAATGCATACGTACCTTCTGCAGTGAACGTACTAGCCGTTTTGTTCACACAGACACTTCAGATTGTAGCCATTGCCAACAGCATTGATGATATTCAACCTTACTGTTTATCTTTCTGTCTGTCTGTCACTTCACCTTTGAGCAAATCTATCCCAGTCATTTGCAGATTCTTGCGAGGTTTGTTGTTCCAATTCCCAGGGCACAATTCCCCATTTCCCGCCGTCAACCAACAGGAGTAATCGCCACTATGGGGTCTACCCAGTATACTGTTCATCACAATCAATGTTTGCTGGAAAACCACTAAAGCGACTAAATTTGAAATGGTTTTCCAGCAATTCATCATTTGCAAGATGGTGCATTCAAATTTTCNCCCCCCCCCCCCCCCCCCACACACATTATCATTCCTATGGATTATCGCATTTTCATTTTGATTTGAATACGGTGACCATCAGCACAGGTTCATTTTGGAAAAAAACAAATCGATAGATTTATTATTCGAAAATTTAGTCTTTGACAAATTCCCTGTCTCACTGGTGAAGTTATGCTTGCATTGAAATTGCAGTGACCACAGTGAAACCTTGATCACCTTTTCGGAAAAGGAAAAATCAGTTCAATATCAACTTACACAAAGCATGGAATGGATCTGTACACATGCACCTACTGCAGTTTACTTAATCATGCTGAAGTACTGCTGATGAAACCCAACCTGGTCGAAACAGCTGTCCAGTGCTTTGTAGCTTTTCAGTTCACGCCTCATTTGCCATATACACGGCAAATTCCCATTTGAAATATATATATATATATATATATGCTCAGAAGTAACCGAATCACCCGGAACTGTCCCCATATTGTAACCCTTGACCGAAATCATTTCAGTTTATACCGTTTGTGGAAAATCAGCTCTACAAGTCTCTTTCATTCAGATTATAGCATGGACTTCACGATACAAGAATGCCGTGTTTCCTCAGCTCATCATAACCGGTTTGATTTACAACATGATGGCTGAACTTAAGACTGAGTATTACTTTAGTCGAGTCCGTCCTCAGACCGACAGTGCACGCTAACGGTATGAGCCCCCCCCCACACACACGCACTCTCTCTCTCACCATCTTCAGTTTTCACCTGTCTTGTCTAATCAAAACACGTCTTGAAAGAACACGGTGCAATATGACCGCTCGAATTTCAGAACTAATTTCAGAACTGTTTCCATTCCTGGGCAAAAACTGTTTGACAAAAGTATACGACCCTTGTTATCCTATTATTGACGCCATTCCATCGCTCACAACTCGCCTTTTATTAGAGTAGGACCTTGATTTATCTCCCAGAAATACATTATACTAGGTTTGCGACTGTTCCTGTGTCACTGTCTACCCGTTCCAAATCTTCCACTGGTAAACCATCGAATCATCGTACACTTGGTAAACAACTGCTTCCCGTAAGTCTTAACCGGGGTTTAGATCTCCATTGGAAGTTAGCAGTTGCATAGCCTTGACTCCTACGAACAAAAGCCAAGAGTATGTAATACACGAGCAATGAACAGAAGCACCATGTATTATGCCGGTCCTCTAAAGGAGCAAAATCTATATTTCAACATGCAAATGTACTCAGTGAAATCTTGTACGTGTGTAAGCAACCTGATTGGACAGCAAAACAGGTGACAGCTACGAGGAATCACATGATCATTGCACTTGAGCCACGTGATTCCAATTCAGTCCATCAATCCACCTATCCTCTTGTTACTGGCCCCTTCAGGTTTTCCAGGTGGAAGGACACAGGAATAAGGGTCCGATGCTTTATCGCCTCCCCCCCTCCCTCGGGCGCACCTCACACCGTTTTTCGCCAATGTCTTATTCTAATTGATAAATGGTATTTATATTTTGGTTCTGAAATTCGGTGTGTCCTATTGTACGGCGTCTTCGGTTGTTCCGATCACATATTATCTCGTCAGACAACACGGAAGAGGAAATACGTTCAACAGTGAGGACATACTATACTTTTGTTCTCCCCGCCGTAGATTCGGTGAAGTGAGTCTTGCACGATGTCAGGTCACCTTCGTGGACAGATCTGTCAAGGTAGTTCAAGTTCATTTCAGGCAATGTCGTCAATGGCTGCGAGGGCTTTGCCAAGAGCATCTGTTCCCCGTTCCGCCTTCCAGTCAACCGCTGTTACACGAGTTCTATTTTCCTCGGCACGATCACTTTTGTTTCGGACTCGAATGGAGATTTACTTATGGCTCTGATTGCCAGCCAAGTTCGGTCGGTCGGTCGGTTCGTTTAGAACCGAATCCAGCAGCAAAGCACAAAGCCGATCTCAGACCTTGGCAATCGAAATACCTAGAACACCACAGTGGATTTGGACATCCCGTCGGTTATCATTTGCCTAATACAATCGGAGTATGCAGAGCATCCTCTCCGCGATTAAAAGCTCTTAGAATACAACAATAACTAGCGTTCAAGATGCATCAAACAGCCACTGTCAAACAGATTACACCGAAAGTCAGGACAGAGATAAAGAGACTAAATACTTCATTCACAAAGCAGGTTCTGGGAGCTGGAGATGGAAGACGGTTGGGGCAAGGGATCAGATTGCCTTGAGGACAGAAGAAACGGACAAAGAACAAAAATGTTGACGTGGACAGCTTCAATGCTGCGTTCATTTTTCCTTCAAATGATCTTTTGTCTCCGTACTCCACAGATCACCTATCTACGATAAACCCAGTCACCCATAAGGAGGTCTGTCAACTCAAAACTTCGAAAGTCACGAACGCAGTTGGCTCCGATGGTCTCTCTTCGTCATTGCTCAAATATGGCGCCAGCTCCCTCACAGAGATGTTTACGTGCTTTATTGATCAATCCATTTACACATGTTCGATTCCGGATTCCTGGAGACCGTTCACGATTGTTCATATTCCTAAACCCTCTTCTTCTAACATTTCAGCTAAACGCTTTCTAAGCGCTCTCTCCTTTCTTATTTTCAACTTTCGTCAGCGACTTATCCTCAATCCCACCAGCCAAGACCTTTAATTATGCACATGATGTTGTATTATGTCAGGCTATTACAAACCAATCGGACATAGAATCATTTCCCGACAGTTTATTGCAAGTGCAATCATTTTCGAATCAATCCGGTCTCCGGTTAAATACTTCTAAATGCTATGAATGCATTTTTAGTTTTTCCTGATCTGATTATCCCTCGGAACCCTCAATCATCAACTCCCTATACCGTCACCAGAACACATAACACCAAATACCTAGGAGTAACCATAGATAGCAATCTACGGTGGTCCTCTCATGTGCCAGCTGGTGTTGGTAAACTGCGTCGCTTATCTTTTCAAGTAGGCGAGCTTCGTCAATTTTGTGTCAGACATGAAACTGTTGGTTCCTTTGTTTGTCAATGCATTTTTTCAGTCATACTTTATTGTTCGCCCGTTATTTTCCCTGGACTACTTAAAAAGGATTTCATTGCTCTACGTCGAGGTCTGCTAATTATCAGCCGTGTTTTTCTTATTCCTTCAAACATTTTGACTACAAAATTGTGTAATTTGCATTTAAGTTCATGCGAGAATTTCGCTCATAGAATACTCAATGACCCCAGTCATCCGCTTAATCCCGATTTATCTACTTACAGTTCCTACACTACAACCCGATCGGATTTTCGCCGCTTACCCTCACGCATAAACATTTATCGCAACTCAACGGTTCCTCAGCTGGCTCGTATTCTCACTGACAGGGCAAAGATCCGCAACGAGGTAATTTTAAACCTACTAATAGAAGCACCTTTTATGAGTTTTATCATTGTTCTATACAATTTTTTATTTGACATTTTTATCCAATTGTAACGGTGAACACAATTGTGGCTGAAATGTAGGCGTAGTTGCCTGCACAAGTCATCTATAATACAATATATATAATACATTTGTTACACCCATTTCCTACCCATTAATTTCGCATCCAAACAATCGGAGTTAATCAGAATAGAGAAAAAAATGACTTCAAATTTTTTCTCACCATATGTGTTGTACATTCAAGCTATTTTCCGGTAATCATCAAGGTTGGCAGTCTATTTAGTGATCAAAATTATATATATATATATATATATATGAAAACAAAACGCATGTAATTTGTGCTATAGTGAATAAAAGTTTCGTGCAGTTTATCAGTCAACACTACGTTGTAAACGAAACCGGTGTCTGCATCTATGCTCGAGGAGGAATTCATCTCTCAGGTCTCCGGTATTATTATTACTATGATCTACTCACATAGAACTTCCACAATCGATGATATCGCACGTCACTCAGTCCATTTGTTTTTAGATCTCACCTCATCGGCCATTCGATTTTCTGTCAACTCAGATAGGACTCGATCAGCGGATAACGTAACTCGGGGTGACATCGGTTGTGTCACAGTTGAATGCGCCAGAATGCAGCACGGTGTTCGCCTGAAGGAGTTTGTGTATCGAACTATCATTCTGACAAATCCATGAAACCACCGCGTAGAAAATTTGTTTTATTTGTGTTAGACTAAATGTTCTTTTCTCAGATCACGTGACATCCATGCGCTCTGTCTACGAACTGCTAGCTCTAGAACTACTGGAAGCTGTAAGAGTGTACTGCTGTCTGTCCGCTTATGTGATACTGCCTTCATTTTACGATCGTCGATCACAATAGAAAAATATTTCTGAACGTTCGACGGTGCAAATGATAGAATGCTACCGAATGTTAGTAAAATCAATGTGGATTCTCTCTGTTCATAAGTAGTAAATGAATTACCAGGCAGAATTTTGTCAAAATGTAATAATAGCTCCGCGGTTTCTATCTTGGTTCTGTTTCTATTTTTTCATTTTACTTCCTTTTTATTGAATATAGAAAGATGCAATTTTCATGAAGGAGGAGGCGGCCAATCAACCGGCTGCCCTTCAACACACACAATGGGGACAGTCAGGTGGTGATGATGGGGTTCGAACACACACATCCCCGGGGTGATAATTTAGTGACGTTACCATCGGGTCCACTACTCTACATTCAAATCATGGTAAAGCACGGTTAAAATGCTATACACGCCAACAGCGAAACAAAGAACATATTCCATGAAAAGAAAATGTTTACAGATGTGGGAACATTTCATAATCCAGCGTTAGGACTCTTTATCCGTTCATTGGTGGTGAATAAACGTGTAAGATAGGGTTTGGATAACTATCGGTAAGCGCCTACACAAGATGAAATCGGGCGAAATTGACAGTGTATGGAGGGATGAGAACGACGTGTCAGCTGTGTGTGTGTGCAATCGGGTGGTCAGGATCTGTGAGAATCCTATCCGCTTATTTCCCACAGGAAGTTGTATGATACTCTAAAAGCTTCATAAATCGTAGTGAATGATTTTGAAACAATCCAACTACATTAGTCAAACTAAAAGAGATCTTTATGGATGGTTGATCTGTTGGAGAATCCAATACAGTAAGATCATATCACTTCTGATTTGACGATATTGAGACGAGTATATCCCCAATAGCTGTAATCTTTCGCCATAGGTATTGGAATGCAGACCTTTGATCATATTGGTAGCCATTCTCTGCGGATGATCGAGTGCCTTCCGATCTCGCTGCGGCCATGGGTTTGGGTGGAATTCAGGCCGGCTCAAACGATCCAAAACAAGTTTGAGCATTCTAACCTCTTTTATCGCCATGGATAGTGCCCTGGAACAGTTTGTGGATCAACTGGAGTCTGCGCGAATGACTACTCCCAGATCCTTCTCGGATGGAGCATGAGGCAGAGTTTCGTGTCCGAGAGTGTAGGAAAAACGACCATTGTGACGTAGTGATAAGACTGCATTTAATAACGTCAAATCCCATGTCATTGGAGACATACCATCTGTGATCTTTGTCAAGAGCGTTCTGGAGATCAAATGAATCTTCTGATTTTGTTATTGTCCTCCATGTTCTGGCATCGCCTACAAACAGCAGAGTTTGCGATCCGATATGCTTAGTTCACTATAGGTAACCCTCCCCCCACCTGACATACCCCGGAAAAACGCCAAACTAATAATTTTCCCGGGGATTTTGTCTCAAAATTACTCTTTGAAAGTTATTTTTGGATGCCATCAATTTGGAATTTGTTCTTATACTTAATAATTTATTCTTTTGGTGCCACAATCGGTTTCTTAGAAATTCATCAACTGCATTTCTTTCACGTTGCTATTTCTGGGATACCACCTATTGAAGCTTATAACTGAAAACGGGTCCACATTGAACACAAAAGTTTTATTCATCGAATGAAGTTCTTGCGGTCGTGATTCGCATAGTCTGATTGAAAAAAAGTACATTGAGTTACTTGATACCTTAGGCCTCAAACAATTTTATGTAAATAGTGTTCGGTTAGCATGATGGATGACGCGGAATCACATAATCGATGCATTGCAAGAACTGCCAACTAGGACACTCGGATGAGTAAAAGCAAGTGTGAAACTTGGAACTAGGTAAGTTGTGAATACAAAGGAACCCAGCATGTTGTTGGCTGTGGATTCGTGAAATAATTGTGAACAATTACAGTCAAAAGGAAGGGAACCAACTGGGTCACCTTTATCATGGTAACTCCANGTTTATCACAAAATCAAGGTCTTGTCTAGCTAATGGCTGTGATATGCTATCCCTTTGATTCGAATCGTATGCATTGCTAAGACTATGTTGAAAGCAGTTTCTGGATCAATCATGTGTCTATTGTTGACCGGATGATGCTGGTGATGATCCTGANCTGATGATATCTTTATGAAGAATGGCGAAATATTAAGCACCTTTGATCTGAAGTAGACGATTCAGCACAACTGGTAATCCTTAATTCTTCTTTTGTATTAATCAGCTCGAAGTTGGACATTTCTAAATCATTCTTGTTTCGTCAACACGGAAGATGTGTACACTGCCCCACCCAGCCCCCTACTCGGGCCGCTCCATCCTGTTCTCACCAACACTATATATTACAGCTTGTTAGCAAGCTTTTGACTGCTGACACTCACATTCACTCATCGTGAGACAATGATAGGCGACAGAGCTGATTAAGTGTCGATGTTTGATGTGAGATAGCGCAAATAAGTTTCGTCACATCAACAGTTCCCTATGGAATTTGTCCATCAGTTTAATTTTTCTGTATATATATATATATATATATATATATAATCTGGCTATTGAAACTCTCCATGATGACCAACTTGTTGGCTAACTGATCAATACAGTCGCATCTGACACATTCAGATACATAATCTCCTTAAAGTGACATTCCTGTTTTTGTTTTTGTTGTTGTTGTTTTAGTACTCGTTCGACGAAAGTATTTTCCGATGAACGATAAACGTCGAAAACTTTGGCGTGACACGTCAACTGTTAGAAATAACAAGAATTTTGTTTCTTCACAGATGCGCGCGCTCGCGCCTACCCGCGCACGCACGCACGCACACATAAAAACAGATTTATGTCGAGGGTCNCCCCCCCCCCCGCCATCCCTCACCCCCAATTATCACGAGAATAAAAGCTGCACAACTTTGAGACAGCAACACATCAGCCTGGACTATAGAAATTGGTACTTATAACTCAGACCATTCCGTGTGAACTCCTGTCATTATAAATCGATTTTACTATTTTGTACTTGAAAACTGATTCGTTGGACCGGTTCTCTAGGATCGCAAAACTCAATAACTAGTCAATTTGGCGAAATCGAAGACCGGTAAGGATAAATTCGTCACGGAACCTGAACTGGGCTG
>UZAN01043161.1:16176-26907 GCA_900618425.1 Echinostoma caproni
AGAAAAGTTCCATTTCAATTTGGCGCCTTTGATGGAAATACCCCAGACATGGGAAAACAGTTACACCAATGCAAAATAAATGCTTTGTACTCTGAAACTCTCTATGGTTACCTGAACACACGAAACAACAACCTTATGGCCATATTAGTGGGTTGTCTGTAATGCTTTAGGGTATTGTCTGGAATAGCTTGGGAGGGAACCATGACAAATAGTAAATAGGACTAAATGTGGCATAACGTTTTCCAGAACGGTTGCTTTTCGTTGGACTACAATATGTTTGACGTCACAGCAACAAGTTAGTTCATGAGGGCATATGATACCGGTGAGTTACGCGTAATCCTCTCTTCCAAACTAATGCATCCATCATGGAGTAAAGACAGGAAACAAACTCAGTTTGTATTGATCAATTGATTTGTTTCATCGGCTCAAGTTACACAGGTCGAGATCATCGCCCCCAAACAGATGGTGATGTATAGGCCAATGACAGAGCGACTGTGAATCAAGGTAACACAAACTATACGCTTAATCCGGTTAAACCTTCTCTGTCTGTTCACCACGTAACGGAGTTGTGTCCATGATAGGATACAACGCATCGCGGAGACAACCGGGGTTCGACCAAATAACCTCCATTGTGTAAATATAAGCAACTTCCATGGAGCTCTCAGATTGTGATGGCCGTCCGCCGCTAACCTATATATATATATATCTATATATCCAGAAAATGTGAAGCCATCAATGGCAAAGATCCGAATATGGCTAAATTATTTATGATTTTCTGGTGAAGAATTCACACTTCCCCCTACCCAACCGCTCATCATCTATCTCCTGGACCGACACACTTGTCGGTTGCATGGATCTGGTGAATGAAGCAGTGAAAATGAGGTTGTTTAGCATTTTGTCTACCGCTTGCACATAGATCTAAACTTGGCTTTCTTCTGGTTGCTCAATTGGGTAAAAAAAAATCGGGCATATCGAGCTGATTTTCGTCAAAAAAGTAACCTTTATCAATTACACCGATGTCATCAGCAATGGTAGTCAAGCGGATTGAAACCCCCCCCGAGGGGGGGGGTCTGTGGGTTTTAAGTTTCACGATTCGAACCTTGTCATCCGGAACTGACTAAGTTGGTATGTGTTTTCACCCCCACTCGACTCCTTAGCACGGTTATCTTTAGGGGCACTGGGCAACTCGATAACGTTTAGTTCCCGAGCTTAGACTGTTCGCTATCGTAACTGAACTGTGTGGAGACTGACGAGAGAGAAAATCATTTGTTTCACACCGTAGTTTGCCTCTCTGAAACAGAAAAATACCGGTCACTATGCACGTGTCATATCGATCTGTTTCACCACGAAAATTAGGTTCCACGGTGAAAGCTTTAAGCACTCCCTAGATGGTATGGTTGAAGTCTTCGTAAACAATCTCCTTCTGTTGAGTTATGCGCAAAGTATGAGGCCTAATCCACATGAACTCGATTGATCAGTCTCGAGTTCAAGCGATTCGATAATCGTCAGTGAGTTCAATCAGTTAATCATTGTTTCAGTCAATAAATATCCCTCCTTAGCATGAACGAAATCACATGGTCGCCAAGGGTACCACCGGTAAGCAGCTGCATTGAATCACGTTCAAACAGGTGAAACTATAGTTATCGCATTCACATAATTAGTCACTCACGTGTGAATAAGACAACTGTGAGCTCAGATCAAGGCATTACAACAATTGTGAACTGAAAACCCAAAGAAACATTGTCCAGCTAGTATGACATGATTGGATCGAATCTGCAGCATGAAACCAAAATCAAGTTCGGAATGTTTCCAAGTGACCCTAGAAGCTAGTGCTGAACTGGGTGAGGAGTGTGGTGTCCCTAAAAACCTCACATAGAAGAATTGTGCTATATCTTGTTTGATCAGCTACCCGATGTTGAGTGGATAGTAGTATTCTTGTGTTCTACCTGTGAATTCCCGGTTTCGATCCACAGTTGGGTCGATGGAAACTGTTTGAACACCGGATTGCACGAGTCTGAGGCGCACAGTTTTAGGTAATCACAATCGCCCACTTGAGTAAGTGGTCGATCTACATAGATCACGTTGTTTGGGGCATGTGTTGTGCAAGCCATCATATAGGTTACCACGGTGAGCGATGTTCACCTAGGCAGGTAGTGTATGGAGAGATGTAAGGGCAGTCAAAATAAAACTGGACACGAGGGTATGAAAACTCTAATCAAAAGACTCGGTCACATAGGTCCCGTTAGGCTCCTTGGATGGGGATCTCACGATCCTGGTAACGGTGGTTCGAAACACTGAGTAATATGGCTGACTGGCGTGAATAGTGGCATTTGTGCATCTTCTCACTTTCTATGTAACCTTAGTCAACTGAAATTCTTTTTTCATTCATTCTGCTCATGATGAAATACTCCGTATAATCGAATCAAATCCCCCACTACTCTCATACTGCAATAGGCATTTGACAACTCGGTGTACATTATTCACGGTGAAGTTTCAAAACACTATAAGGTTTATCTGGCTGTGAGATGAAAAGCGATCATCTGATGAACAAAATCATTCAGAAAATCAACCTTTATGTTCCTTTGAGTTCGCGCAGATTCACAGAAACCGGTAACTTTAATCACCATTGAAAGTGTAGCCACTTGGCCAAAATATTGTGTTCAACAAATCTCAACGTTTTTTGCATTATGCAGTTCCGAAATGAATTTAGTTATTTCGGGGTAACA
The DNA here is from genome assembly GCA_900618425.1 of Echinostoma caproni. Classification (NCBI taxonomy): domain Eukaryota; kingdom Metazoa; phylum Platyhelminthes; class Trematoda; order Plagiorchiida; family Echinostomatidae; genus Echinostoma; species Echinostoma caproni. Next base: position 18,903 of record UZAN01043161.1, read on the forward strand.
ATTTTGGTCAACAGTTGATGCCAAGTGGTCATTTATTTTTGTTGTAAATCAGTGTGCTATGGACAGTAATAGGCAAATAAACACAATACTACTTACGAGCGTATGGCTTATGGCAAATGGCAATCTGAGCCCTGGTGGGAACTGGACTGGTGAAGCAGGATGACGACGTGGCTACTGCCTCCTAGATTCAAATGTGTTTTTGGTCACAGGCTTTAAACAGGGAATATTATTCTGTAGGACTTCAATAATATTAACTTGATATTTTTTCTTACATACCAGTCTGTAATGAACAGCAGTCGGGGCGGCTCCCATAGTCACGAAGACCTGCTGTTCATTGATGGTAACCGGCAACCTATGCCTAGGGGCTTGGAGTGGCAAACCACGTAAGACCCTGCTAGCTGAGGCGTGGTGCTAAACCGGACAACAGCAAAGCCGTCTAACACCAAAGTTGAGTGGTGGCGGCGGGGCTCGAACCTCGGACCACAGGGTCTCCAAAGTACGCAGGTGACAGCGACCAAACCACTACGCCATCACCATCACCACAATTGCGGTAAGTGCTTGGACTTTGTGTGGAAATCCGTTGGAGGAGTGGAGGGGTGAGATTCACTCGGTCATTTAGATAATGCACCGATCCAACAAGTAGCACAAATGCAAAAGTTGTTCGATGGAATAATTGACTTATTCGTTTTTGCTTCTATACTCTTCCGGTATACTTGTGATTAACAGTCCAGACAGTCTGCTTCTTGTTCCCAACTGAACTGTTCAATTCCATGGATTTTAACAAGTACCAAATATCAATCAGATCTTTTAATCTCATCGCTATCACTTACCGGAGTAGAACCAACACGATCTGTTGGTTTCATTGGCCCCGTATCGACAACTCCAATCTCCGAGGATGGAATACAGTCTGCAGTGGAGAAAGAAAACAACAGAAACAAAATCATTGAGTTCATTGATCACACAAGATCGAAATGGAGACCACAAGGCGGTCTATGGTGCTGGATCACTGTGCTTGGATCATCAACCAACAGGTATCAATTGACATTGCACTGATTTATTCACACTGTATTGTAAATAACCTTATGTACGTAAAACCGATCGTCAAGAATAGGATAGCCTGAGAAAAATGCATACTAAAATATCTTTTATTCTATTTCTGTACCAATCTAACTCTATCCTGGCTAGCATAGCACGCATTTGTGAGAGGAACTGGTCAGCATACACTCAATCGGAAATGGACCATGTACCATCATTGTTGTTGTTGGCAGGCGCAAATCAATTAGAACAAAACGTAGTTTTGCACCAAAAACTGTTAACACGAGGTAAATACATACTGTCGTTGTGTAATTTTCCCAGGGAACCCTGTCAGTGGAACCGCTGTTTTTCTGTGATTCACTGGAAGTATATTCTCACGTTTAAAACGATTCAAAAACAAGCATTACTGTTCCAGGAATTGACTAGTGTGATTGGATAATTTGCAAGCACCAACAGTGTACGAAACAATAAAGCTCATATACCGCGTCATACTTTCTTTAGGAAGTGGCATAAACTGCACGCCTCGTTCAGATACTATTTAGCCTAGCGTCTTGTTCGCCTCCAAGCCAGTTTTTGCAGACCGAAGACAACGGGCATACGGATGCGATTGTACTTTGCGCATACAGATTTTCCCGATCCAGTGGAATCAGATACATGGGTCGAACTGTGAGATACCCTGTCTGATCGCATTTAGGAGTACTGTCGTGGCCCTGGATCGATCTATCCGTTCATTACATGGGAAATGGCGTTTTTGATTGATTTATTGTTTGATTGATTGATTGGTCTGTGTTCACTGGCTCCACACAGAGGCATGTTCACAGCATTTCGGCTTTGTGCATGACTGAACCGGAAAAAACGAGTGAAGTATCACCAGTTGCTTATCGATTTTTGGACTGATTTCGCGGCTAACCGTCCCCTCCCCGTCCTTCCCCAAGGAATCTTGGATTATCATGGATGGCTGCATTGGTTGATTAACTGCACTCCTATCTGTCTATAAGCACATAATGAAGCTCACAAATTACTTTTGTGTCAACTGAGTGCACTGATAGTTGTGTGCTGAAGGCAGGTTTTTGATTTGACGCGGCTCGACTACGAGCTAGATCGGTAAAGAACGCGAATGTGAACATATACACATAAACCAAATCCCTTAGGAGATTAGGTGAATGTGTGTGTCGAGGTTTCTTATAACTATTCTACTCTCATCAGAAATCCTGACTCCAGCTGAACGGGAAAAAAATTTGCGTTATATCAACGTGGTTTACCTTCGGCCGATACTTGTGTTATGTAGTTTGTTACGCACAGAACCGCCTATTGTACGAGTGCTCGTTCAAAGACTTCAAAATGCTCCAATATGAATAGGTGCTTAGCAGATGATTTTGAGAGCAGTTAAAAACGGCGGTTAGTTATATTCCCGCTATCCAGAGGAACTTCCAAGACAGTGCTCGTATTCGATTTTCCATGGTCTTGCTGCTAAAACCACTCATAGTCGGTCAGTATGAGCTTGAGGCTTATCATGTGCAAATGAGACTGGATGGGGCCCATACCTACAGCTTCCATAAAAATCCATGAGAGACCGTTCAAAAGTGAACGGGAAACGGCTCCATATATGCCTTAACCATCAGTCGACCGCGACATCCGTTCTCGTCCTCGAATGGAAAATGGGCTGATTAGAACGCAGAACATCCCGGGACTCTACTTNGAGTGAATTGCATGAAATATGCACTGGTCTGGTACCGAGCACCAGAACGCACTTCACCGACTACACCTACATAATCCTAATTTCATTGCTTGTTTGTGCTTCTACGTATTTCCTGCTAATTCGTGATGTTGTGACCTTGCATTGATTGAAGCATATAATTGATTGGCTGATACTGCACACACATATACACACACGTACTCGACAAGTGCCATCCGAGGGGGCTGATGCAACAGGGATGAGTTCCTTGCACACAATCAATGTGCGCCGGATTGCTAATCTCTCTCTCTCATCCTAAGGTCAAGAAAAGGTCAGTGAACAAAATCCATTTCCGCGGTTCATCCGTGATTGGAGCAATAGCACTTCGCCTCCATAATGCCCCTTGATGAGAACAGAAACAGTTTGCAAAAATGTTGGAACTACAAATCAAGTCAAGTCAGAGTAAGGGTGAATTTTCAGCGATTTCTCATGATAGTACAGTGGAAGTTGCAGCTAGGGGATTGCATCATAGTGTGAATAGGGTACACAAATAAACGACAGCAAATAATAGGCAACAAGAAGATAGTGATAAATTAAAATTAATAAATAAACTAAATCATGAGGTGTTCCACCATACCTGTAATAATTGGTGCCCAATTCACTAAAAATACTAGCTAGAAGAGGGAGGATGCTGTTTCATCATCAGTTTACTACCGGTTAGCAACTAGTAAACTGGTTTTCCATGGCTCCTCGACTGCCTAAAAATAAATCTTACTAAGGGTTACCTCGGAGAGACTGTATCACTGAGTTGTAAATGGATGATCACTTCGCGGGGCTTTCAAATTCGGCCGTGCCTAAAACACCATCTGATATTTGAGCGATTTTACATTAGAAAACCCCGTTCTATTCGCCACATATTTGATCGAATCAATTCATTCAATTTTCAAGGTCAAATACTATTCTACGGTAGCACACTTTTGACCTCTCATCGTTTTATCGCACGCAAACACAAATTCTCATGTGTTGCACATTGTGTGCGAAGTTGCTACAATCGATTGAGAAAGAAGGGACAAGGTCAGCAAATAAAACATCGCGCCGATTAGAGGGTCGCTCTCAGGCGCCGTTCCATGAACTGTTGACGTTATTATTTCCAGTAAAATCCGCTCACTTCTGGGAAAAGACTAATGAAGTCAAGAGTATGTTGCATGCCGAATTGTGCAAAAACGTCGGAATTATTAGGCTCCAGGAATGTTGGTTACATCCTGAAATCGAGGACGGTATATTTCAGCTTGATGGATTTGATATCTTTCGAGATGCTCGAATTGTGAACTTCAATGTAAGAGGTGATGGAGTAGTTACGTTTTTTTCAACCGTATGTGGTGTACAGTGATCATTTTTTGTTTCATTCTAATACCATAAAAATCAACCAATCTGCCTATAAACCAAACAAATGCACACTAGATGCAGTTTCCTGCCGTTTACATAAAATTACCAAATCCTTGAATGACTCTGCGAAATCTGTCCGTTGTGTGTTTCTGGACTACTCATCTGCTTTTGATTCTACCCTTATTTTTCCGTTGGAGACCGTCGTAAACTACTTCTCCGAAAGAACTCAGTGTACCAGGTTAGGTAGGAAGAACTCAAAACGGTTGTTGAGCAGTTCTGGAGTACTCCAAGGTGCAATTCTTTCCCACATACTTATTTTCTACGTATATTAGTGACCTGTCTGCTTGGGCTACTACATCTCTCTTCGAGTATGCTGACGATGTGGTCTTGTGTCAGGCCATCTTCGACTCTTGTAGTCTTTCACAATTTTCTGACCACTTGGATAACGTCCAACGGTTTTCTGCCATATCGGGCCTATCTCTTGATCCCTCCAAATGTTTCGAATGTCCCTTTACATTATCACGCTCTTTTTCTCATCTTAACCGGTATCGATTGGTTTCGAACCAGTATCCCGGGTAAACTATATTAAATACCTGGGCGTTTTTATTGATACTAATCTTCACTGGACCTCTCATATTCAACACATCTTCAGTAAGCTTCGACGATTTTCTTTTCATATCTGTAAACTTCGTCAGTTTCGTATTCAACAATTAATTATTTCCAAATTGGTGTACCAGTATGTTTTCCCTGTTTTACTTTATTGTTCACCTGTTATTTTTTTCCAATCTACTTAAGACAGATTTTAAGCTGCTTCGACGTGGACTAACCATCATTAACCGTATCTCTACAATCCCGATGAAGGATTTGGTAACTGACCTATGCGAACGTCATTTGAATGCATGTGAAAAATTTGCACATAAGATTCACATCGACTCCACACATCCGCTACACGCTGATCTAACTTCCTGATGTTCCCATCCCTCAACTCGATCACAATATCGTTGTGTTCCCTCTCCAATAAACATATATCGTAACTCTACAGTAGCTTCATTACCACGTATTCTACTTAACAAAGAACAGGTTTTCATAGAAGTTGATACCAGTTTTGGGATTTAAATCTCATGTTTTTAAAAAATTTTCTCCCTTGTTCCAACCTGTATATTTTTAAGTGAAATTAAGGCTTCATCTCACCAAAGTTATTACAATACACTGCAATACAACTACATTGTCGTTTGACGGAAACCCCGCTTTCTTAGTTAATTTAATCATATCATGCTAGCAAACATTTACATTGCCTCTGACACGCCCACTTCTGACATCCAATTGTTTTCGGACTCTTTCTCGACACAATTCGCGACAGACTTAGACGAGTTATTGTGTAATTGTGGCCGGTAGTTTTAATCGTTTCAATATTTCTTTCTAAAGAAAGTTTGGTTAATCTTGTACACTTCCCCAATCGTTTGGAGGCCCAGCTTGACGGCATTTTTGTAAATATTCCAGATGCGTTCCATATAAAAAAAAACAAGGAGCCCCAAGCAGCACGTCCGACCACTGTACAATTCTTTTGCACCCAAAAATCTATGGTGAAATGTTTTATCGATTTTGCTGTCTTCTCCAATTCCAATAGTTCTTTCAGATGCGAACAACTTACTGACTACCTTAATTTCTGTTTTGATTTGTGTTGCCCGATTGAAACCATGGATATCCGTACTGACAGATTTTCATTGCCTCGTCTAAAACGTCTTCGACTTGATAAGGTGAATGCATATATGAATGACGGGCACTGCACTGTTAAACGACTATCGATTATCATCAAGGCAGAGTTTCAGCACTTGAATCGGATGTATGTCAAGAACATTTTGAGCAACCAGAGTTGTCGCGAGATGTGGTCGATGGTGAAGCAACTCTGCGGCACATGTGGGAGCTCCTCTCCTGATGTAGAGGAATTAGACCAACAATTTTCTGCCTCTTATGGTTCCAACTCTCTGTTGTCCTCGTTCACTTCCCCGGAAAACACCAACCCTGTTTCTCCAACTGAGGTTCTGAAAGAGGCTTAAATACGTTCACGATAGATTTTTAGTTCGTAAAGTGAACATTGGTTGCGAGATGTTTGCATCTCATCTGCGTTCATCAGTTTTTGAGCCAAACATGTCAGCTGTTACTTAACTGGTAAGATATTGGAGAGTGAATAACAATGTTCGACAATGAACGTGTGGTATGGTGACCGGGCTCTCTATAGGAGAGTCATATTGGGCATCGTATGCGATCAACGCTTGAGCCATTGCTCACGTCCGCGATATGGTACTGGAATAGAATCTATATGCTGCATCTCCAGCGGATGCACTGGGACAGAAGTCGATTATGCTTCATCGCTATGGGCATCATTGATGACCAGATTTACATCCAGTCTGTGCAACCACGCCGATAATATTTTATCGCGAGTGATTGTATCTCACAGGACCTTTTTGGTTCATGGCGTTTTGTTTGCTTTACCTTGCCTGTTTAACTTTAACCCCGACCCACGAAAGGTCTGTCTACTAGTGTTTCATCTCCACCCCATGTCCCGTCTCTCTACCACCGCCGTTCTCCGACATCGTTTGTCTCCGCAAAGCCTCCTATCAGCGCTAGCTACGAAAATACGAGCCGAGGGACATCCTGTCGCGTATTTCTGACCCCTCCGCTGCGCCGCTGGAGCCCTGAGTACGCTCGCACAACACAGGTCCTACTCCAGATCGAGACCAATCTTAAATGGTTCTCTTTGACTAAATGAATGATCACTTTTGAACAATAGGAATATTGCGAGTTGCTTCATCTCAAAGGTCGGGACTGTTTCACTCCAGTGATCACTATGGAGTGCTCGTAGCTCAATTTCACAGGGTACGGAAAAGATGCAATGCAGACCGACAAGAAGACAGGCTAGAGTGTATGAGTTGGACGTGGCTAACCGACAAATATACGACAAGCTTAATTGGACGCCATCGTAAGTTGATGGACGTAACGACGGTCCTGTACTTTACTGATCAAGTATAAGCTGACGTGGTAAGCGATGCGCATAAATAAAATGTATGCGTCTTTTTCTGTTTGACTAAGTTGTTTAAGGAGTAACGAACTTCCAAAGTATTGAAACTGACAAATTTGTATATATATATATATATTTATATATACATATATGTGTGTGTGTGTTTGTGTGTGTGAGTTCCACATTACATATTGAGAAAATTAAATCAGAGTACAGTGCTGAACCAATCAACTAACTCCCAGGACTGTTAGTTGACAATTTAGTCTTACAACAGTTGAACTGAACTTATCCCAAACCCTTTTGTAAGTCATTGTGATGTTCTGTGTCAAACTGTGATTTGTGTTTTACCATGCGCATGATGTGTCGTAATAAACTTCAAATTATTTAATTATTTGACGGAATGGTTTCATATTCAAGTTAGTGATTATACTGCATGCCCTGAAGCATTCAGCAACATATGAAAAGCTAAAACTGTCTGGTATGAGAAGATTAGTGTATAGCCAAAGTGACTTGGGGGTTCATTTGGAGATGCCAAGAAGTTGCCCACAAACGGTTGCAGGTTGTAACAAGTAACCCGGACGACGAGTTGAGCTGACCATGAAGTAAGTGGTCCTTTTAAATGCGATGGAAATGTTTGTAATAACCAACAAAGAGCACTGGACAGCTGTTTCGTCTTGTTTGGGCCTCGTACGCAGTGCGTACTTTTTGTGTCCCTCTCGGGACTCGAACCGCGATCAGTCGGATCGGGACTTCAAACCCTTACCCCTGAGCTACACGGTCGACGGCTATCACCTTGGGTTGAAGTCCCAACCCGACTGATCGCGGTTCGAGTCCTGACAGGGACACAAAAAGTACGCACTGCTTACTTGTATTGTATTGTATTCAAGCTT
>UZAN01043161.1:30412-43225 GCA_900618425.1 Echinostoma caproni
AACACATTCGTTCAGCGTACGACCTACCTCGGGGGAATTTCAATCAAGAATTGACGATCCTTCAAACTGGGTGTTTTTCAGACGTATCTTAGACATCCACACAGACAGATGAATTTGAGTGTGTGCGTGTGTGCGTGTGTTACGTGTATTTTGTGGTGAGCCTATCTATCTATATACATACGTCCTTTAGGTTTTGAATTTCACATTTGCATGGCAATTTATTTCACACTATCGGGCACAATCGCGAATAATTGCAAATTGTCCACTTTCGACCGGCTGCCCCGGCCGCCTTGGGTCGACGTCTTGAGCTGGCCGCACTCAGTTGCTCAATGTATTTGGTCCAGTTGTGTACGAAAAACAGAAATGAATCCATATCACTGAGACGGTCTGAGCTGCTCCACAGGGAACGAATGACACGCGCACGCACTCTGGGAATTANCAACCGGGCTAGGACAGAGGCTTGTCACGAACCCGGCGCGAACGAGAAGCGGATTGTGCGAGTACGATTTGTTTACAGAAATGAGAATGGGATTTGGGTGGGAAATAGCGATAACCAGATCCCAACGGTTGCTAACGCGATTGGAGAATTTTCAGCAATTAGTTGTGATTACTGGTTTAAATGAAGTGAACCGATAGAAAAAGTTGCGTGTGCTGCCAATTACCGATGTATGTACTTCGGGAGAATTTGGATCCAGTTAATAAGATGTCGCCGGATTTGGAAATAACGCATTTTAGTTGGCTGTACATGAATCAAAGGAAATTGAATCACTGTATATCCGGTTTTCAAATCGCTTGAGTGGTACCATTAGTGCAAATCCACTGACCAAATTGACGATCAAACACGGGATCCACTGGGATAGTATCAGTTTTCAGTTTCACTTTTACATCCATTAGCCCTGCACTTTCGTGCGCGAGTTTTGGTTGCCAATTTGAATAAAATAGCGAAATGAAGATTGGAATTTCGAAGCAAATTCAAGCGGAAGATGGGTAATACATATAGAGTGAGATGAGGAATATATATATGGAGTGTGTTGGGAAAATAACGAGTAGATGCACGAGCTCTCTTGACAACCCCCTTGGGGGAGGGGGAGGTTACACTTGTGATAAAATTTCGAACAACTGCACAAAGCTTCCTACTCCTTCAAGTCGAGTTCTCTTTCTTCTGTATACAATCGCAATCCTCACGTGATCACCGTAAATGCCCATGAGATCTGTCAGATTCAGAGATACACGAGAAATTCGTGGACTGTCATAAAGATGACACATAACGATTATTAGCATCTTGTAGGTTCAGATTAGCTACTCAAACCGAACTGTGATTATCCGGATAACGTCCCGGAATTAAGTTCAGTGAAAAATTACGGAGCTTCTTGCCAAAAAGCTCCGAAATCCGGTTTGTTATTCTCTTCAGAATAGGTAAACTTCCGGCGAAGTAATACATTTATCATGAACGCGTCGGATATGTGCTCAAATCGGTAGCCTATCTCCGTGAATCGTCAAGATACTGATCCATCTCAGGTTCTTGCAGTTCCACCTGGGCTACCAAAATTACAATCAAACTAATACTACTGCAAACCTGATTTCCATCACAGGTTGGTAAGCCAGATCAAAATTTGATCACATTGTAAAAAATACACTATGGTTGGGGGTCAGTTTCACTACTTTCTACTAAAAGAAATGCACACATGTTTGGCTAGCCGCATGCCTGAGTGACACAACGAAGGATATTAGGAAAGTAGACCACCGACTACAATGAGTGACGGTTTGACAGGTGATGCAACCTTAGTAGCTCAGCTGAACTATAGATTGACAGTTTGCAGTTAGTACGATGGACAAAGAAGATATAAGATAGTAGTAGTAGTAGTAGTAGTAGTAGTAGTAGTAGTAGTAGTAGTACGGTTTCCTTTGCCGACAGAATTCACTGACACACACACACGGTCGGGATTTCTTCTGTGACAAGTACCAAGCCATGAACTACTAATCTGACAAAATTTAATGTAGAGAAATTTTGCTGATCCTCAATTGAACTGGATTGCTAACTGAAGCCGAACACGACTGTGGCAATTTCGAATGTTGTTTAAACATGCCACCAACTACCGTCAAGACATGAAAACTAATCAGCACCAGTCTCACCGCTTCATGCTGACAGTCTCAGACGTCACTCAGTATTGTTATACACCGAACTGTTCAAAGATATTCACCTATATCCGTGTGATGGCGCCGCATTTATGCCTCAGAATGACACGGACCCGTTTAATTTTTAATGTGCGTGTACTTAAGGTAAAAACAGCTCCATGGAACACGACTGTCAGTTATGTTTCATTCTCATCTTTTTCTTCGCAAGTTCACAACCTAGACAGGAGTGATTTGAGGTGAGACAAAGAACAAAAATTGCACAAACCCGGACCTGTTTGCTTTGGAGAGTTTGAGAAATCACTCTGAGTGACGAGTAGCGCTGGTTTGACACGTTCATCAATAAATAAATGAAGTGACTCGTTTACTTCTTTCTATTTCATATATACAACAAAGGTTCAATCAGGTGTGTGTAGGAGGATGGATTTCCGGGCGTACTGCACGTCGCTGAACAGCAATGGTGAATCAGGGCGGTATGAATCGCGTGCGTTTGTGTGTTCATGTGTGCATGAACTAACGAGCCACAGCACGATGGTCTAAACCACTATGACCGACATTATTTATCATCAAAACAGTCAGAGTATGAATGAGGCGTCTTGTTTGCTCTAATCTAATGGTAGTGGTTTATCGTTAGTTATCATGGAAAATGAAAACGGTCCGATCGGCTGCCCGGTGGCCGAGTGGGTAGCATGCTTGCATTCTGCCCATGGGGTTCCGGGTTCAATCCGCAGTTGGGTCGATGGATTCGCCGGTACTGCCGATGAGACCTAACCAGGTCGAAAACAACCTTCCAGTGCTTCCCATCTTTTCAGTTCACGCTTCATTTACCACATACAAGAAGAATTTCCCCTGAAGTGAAGTTATCGATCAATTGAATCCCTACTGCTCAAATGAATGAACCACAGTGTGCAGTAGCTTTACTTTGACTGTTCAGTCGCGTACTGATCGAATGCCGTTAATTCAGCCACATTGTTCGCCACAAATGTCAGAGTTCGTCGTGAGAGGCAGTGGAACGTGGAATCATGTTTGGCAGATGTGGTCCTAATCCCTGAAGTCACCCGGAGTAGCCTGAGTGTACCCTGAAGGATTCACAGTCCAACACGCCCCAGTTCAAGAACTCGGTAGTCATGTACTACTAACGATTACTGTAGAGCGAGGTTGCAACAACTGTGCAGTGCTTTTGAGGCTTATCAGTGGCATGCGCTGCATGCTATTAATCACCTGAATGTTATTATTATTATTATTATTACTTTTAATATATTTAAGTTACTTTCGGTATTAGTCTGTGATCAAAACATTATTTTTTTTCAAAGACACGTTTCCACTCCCCACCCCCAGTGCAATATCCGCTTCCGATGACTTCCGGCAAAACATCGTCCGTTCTAACGACCGATTCAATCCCGTTCTAGCCCACTTTCTCGTGGCATCTTTTCCTTAGTTGTTTAGTTTCCGTGGCTGCTTTATACACTCTGTTTTGTTTTCTCAGTAACCGCGGTGGGGAGTATAACGCAATATTTGGGGACCATTTACCCGGTACTCTCCTCCTCGCTGCGCTCTTATTCTGAGAACTGTTATTAGATACATAAAAGCAGTACAAGTTTATTATTCTGATGAATGTTCACCAGTTCACCTGTCCAAATTTTAGATAATCATGCTAACACACATTGCCTGGTTCAATCAATACAACGTTTAGTTATCATGTGGCAAAACTTAGTTGGAATTGCATTACTGTACTTGGCAGTATGCACCAATTTTTTTGGGTCCCATGGAGATTTGAACTGGCTTATCAAGGGTCAACTCTACAAATGAAATCTCTTAGCTATGCTTGGAATGTTCATTCATCCTTACTACGAACTAGATGTTAATTCATGAGTGCAACGGATGCGAATATGTTCCGGCCATGCTCACTTCTCTCTCTCGTATAACTCGCATTTGCTTGACACCATCCCCCGCCCTGCCCCATCCTGTAAAGCTGAATTTCTCGTTTCCCTGTAGTGTTGACACATTTTGACTTAAAAACTTCTGTGGTATCAACTGATGCGTGTTACGTAGCTGTTTGTGTTGATTGATTAGCTGCCTAGTGTGTATTGCCATATTGTTATCAGAAACATGGGGATTGGTGACCGGTAAAACTGCATCATTCACCTAAATCTATGCTTCAACTTGAACAATGTTTTTCTGTGCGAAATGGTGCACTTGCACACTGAATGTTTTTTTTTTCTCTTCGGTTTTAGAAATTCAGAAGAATTCAATAATTTGGTTCATTTATTTTTAACTGAAACGGAATGTCCCAGAAAGTGTAATCAAACACGAAGACAATAGCGAGTTACAACAAGGAGTTTTAATTATCTCAAATTTCACCAAAAACTGTTCGTTACCCTAAAAGGAAAAAAAAACACGATGGACAATGAGTGCGCGTGGGAAGAACTGTTCTGAAAGACAGCTTCACTGCAAGTAAGCAAGCCACATGTTTTTGACTTAGACGTTTCGGTAATCAAACAGGTTGAGAAGCACCCACTGGTCCATCTTGATAAGACTTCTCGGAACGAAAGAGAACACAGCTCATCTACCCGCACGTTTTGTCCACCTTTTTAATAGCACACAATCACCGGGCCATTAATATCACTCACAGCTGATGATGACAAGATTGTACGCGATAGGCGCATCATCAGTTAAGGTCATATGTTAGAAAATAATACCAAATAACTTCCCAAGACAGTGGAGAATATGGCACTGATCAGCATATAACTACTCCACCCTCTCACATTGTCAAACGGCCATCATCGGGACCAGAGTTCACCATCTCCAACACTATAGTCACACAAAGGAAAACACTTAGATGCTTGGATGTACCTGTTTCTATCCATTTTCTTGGACACTCTTTGTGACCGACTAGGGGCGTTTCCGTTCACTGATGGGAGAGCATCATCAAGAAATGAGTGAGGGCTGAAGTGAAGAATAAAACTGAGCGTGTTGTCCAAGCACTTCAGTTCAATACCTGCTCACTCACTCACTCACTCACTCACTCACTCACTCATTCACTCATTCACTCACTCATTACTCACCCACCCATCCACCCAGGCGTTCAACTCAGTTATCCTAACATCTAATTGTTGTTAGTCCACTTTCGCTTGCCAGTACCGACTAATCAAGTTACCATTAGGTCAGATATATGCACGCTGATCAACACATACACACACACGCGTTCACACAGCCGGACAAACGCATAGCTCAACAGATTGCTAGACAGCACCAAAGGTGTTATACCGTCTCATAGTCCATTACTTCTGAGACACTTCAGAGACAATCTCCCTTATCCAACCATTCACCAACGTTTGGTCTCGGAGGCGGGTAGCGATTGATGGAATGATGTGGGCAGATAAGATTGAAGATAGATACACCGATCTGTATTGTGTTCTGTATGGTGTTGAGGAACTGCCTCACGGCTTTCATGTCTATCCATCATTTGCGTACCATTGTCATCCCGAGACGCCGTTGTCACTACCGGTGGGTGCTCTGTCTTACTTGGTCGGTATGTGTATAGTGTGAGAACAGATATAATATGATACTTAGTTCAGAATTCGAGTGAATGTTGGGATTTGTGACAATTTTTCCCCGGGGGGTTTGAATAGTTACTTCAAGCATCTGGTAGCAAACATCCTACCGTTATCCACATTTCATCATACCTGAGTACTCAAATCACGGTGTTTCGCTGAGCAATGAATACTTTTTTGAGAACGCAATCTCGTATTGGCATAGCATGTATTTTCATATATATTTTTTTCTGTGTTATGACTACTTAAAAAAGCCGGGCAGCTAGCTGCTAGTTTGGATTAGTCCGTATCCTTATTGGTGACGGATAATAGCGTGAGCGAACGGCAAAATGTAGTGTGGTATGAAGTTTGGGTGTAACGTACAACCGAATTTCATTAAAATCCAATGCGGGGTCAGGAACCCATTTGAAAATGACTGAGCCTCGTACTGGTCAAATATTCTATAGAATATGAGTGGTTCTTTCCTATCAACCACATTTACCACATTCTTTGTATCTCGTTACCGAAATCCGGTAACCAACTCGTCGGTATTAAGTCAATCCGATACAAGCTAGTCGGGACACGATGAAACGTATGGGGATGATTTGGACCACGATAGATTCACTTTGGCCATGGGCTATGCTATCTACGACGTAAACCGGATTCAGAGTTAGAGTTTGGAGAACCATAGATCAATTGTGCGTATCAAAATCATCCGTAGAACTGTGTAATGTTTTCTTTTGTTTCGAAACGTTGACCGAGTTATTGTTAGTACAAAGAAATCCTGTCAACGCTTCCCCTTCTCCCCAGGTTCAACGCCAATTTTTGGTCAACAATTCCAATTGATTCAGAACATCCTAACAGACTCTGGAATGCTCCGAGGAGGCCAGTGCGTCTTCACAGACTCACACAGATGATCAATAAGAGACTAAATTTATTCTTTTCACATACTTTGATGTATGCATAGATCTTGCGGCTGGATCTGTGTTCTTTAAGAGGATAAAGTGTTTTATTCACACTCACTCTAAGCGATTCCATTTGATCAGGTGTGAAATTATAGTACTTATAATGGTTTCAGTTTACCAGTCTTCACCCACATCGAATCGTGTTTCTGAACTCTTGTAAAAAGGCAACCGCTCATCCAATCAATGTATAGTACACCTTGAGAACGAATAAACAAGTACATGTTGGATATGATGGTAGAAAAAAACAACATGTGTTTGAGTTGCAAACACCATCTTGGCCTGAACGTGAATAGCATTATTGACTCTGTCGGATTTCTGTCTCCGGTTAACTCTACTCCCATCCCTGTATCCTCCTCGGTTGGATAGCAGGTACGCATGTCTTCATCTTATCCCATCAATAATTCCCGACCTCGGTCGACGCTGTCGTAAAACGCCGCCTCCGGGAAAATGTTGTACACAACCCATTTGTATGCAAAAATCATACATATAAGGCAGTTTAACAGTCATAGGACGCATGTGTTCATCCCCCCGGCCTCATTCGCCGAACATGAAATGGAATTCCTTTTCCGGTTGAGTGACACAAAACTCCTGAAGTGAAGGTACTGGCCTCTGCAATTCGATTCTTTATAGACCAACTGTCCAAAACCGTTCAAACCAGATGTCAGGTGGACCAATTTCAACCTTAGCCGATGAACGGAATATCCGCAGCAAATCCGGACAGACTGACATTGACTGTCCACAAAACACAAAACACCGCGTGTGTATAGAGCAGACACTTGGACTCTAGTTCTTGCATCGTTAAACTGTACACTTCAAAACGTTACTCACTAGTTTTGACATAAGCAAATTGGCAAGACTAACCACATCCGGTTTGCTTAACTTTGACAAACAACAAAAATCCTCTCCTCCTTGTGGCCTTGAGTTATTTATGATCACTTTCATGTATAAAATGATGATGCGATATTACAAATGTGATCTATTAGCTCCTGGGTGATTCATTAAAAAACAGGCTTGTTCTGCTATTCAAGATACGAGTTAATCATCGATTACGCAACTGTTATGCGCAAACACTGATAGCCTCAATGTTTTATCCCCTTTTACGCTGACTTAAAAACTCTAACGCATTTGGCTGGCTAGTTCTATTCTATCATCAAAAGTTTACATGCCACACCCCCCCCCTGCCGCACGCCGGGGGCTGGGATGACTAGTCATGAAGTTCCACGGATGGGAAAAAAGATTTGATAAACCCTGTTCAACAGAAACGGCTATTTCGGTAGTTCAGTTCTCTAGTTTCTGATAGATCCTCCTCTGAAATGCAGAGACAAGATTGTCGGCCAAAGTAGCTACCAGTCTGGCTTGTCTGTCCCAACCCAGGCAACTGGAATACGATTCTCCTAAAAAGCCGGTTAACCACGTACTGATGAAGTCAACAATGTTTGATATATTGCTGTCGGTCTATGTTAAACGATGGTCAAATGGATAAATATTTATGGGAAAATATTTCAGGCTCAATTTATCTTTTTACTTAAGCAAGGCTTGCAATTGTGAAGAGGGATTCATTTGACAGATACTTTGAAATTTGGACGTTAGTTGTGGCGCAAATGAGAGCGGATATCGGATTCCTTAACCCGGAATTTTAGACAGCGACAAATGAAATTATCTACACAAGTCCACTGAAGGTCAAATATTGTCCCCCGTGAGTAGTAACCAACCAACCACATATACAATCTTATGCGGGAGTTCTGTGTATTATTTTAATATCTTTAAAGATGCGTTCATACCGTTGTCTATCCTATCATCTTCGATAACCGCGTTTGAAACGTACCCCCACAGAATGGCTGTTTGTCATTTCTGGATTACATTCCACGTGTGCCTAAATTTCGGCTGTATCAGCCAAGGATCCATATAGCCCAAAAGTAGATAAACTGTTAGTATAAGAGTGGAATGTCTCCAGGTTACCCGAATCCAATCGTGCGCATTTCTCAACGGTTTACAATCGGAGTTTTGGGTTCGTCAGCACCCTACCTGAAATTCAGTTCGATTGGGCCGGGGGAGACCACAGTCTACTATGAGCTGATATCCAATAATCCAACCCCCTCCCGGCACTGATATTCGCATGTTCATACGAGTCAGTACACACTGCACTAAGTACATCCACCACAGCTGTTAGGTCTTCACCTCCTAATGTCGACAAAAGCTTCGGTTGAATGCGCTAACTGTTCAGTGAATTTCATATCTGCCTTGGTGACTAACAGTATTCTTGTTCAAAAATAACCTTTGTCTATTTTGTCTGTTTATTCAAATGCATGGTAAGTGACTAACCTACACACAATCCCGTCTTGATAATGGTGAACATGGACGCTCAGAAACCTGATCATTGTATGTTCGTCACTGCATGAGAGCAGAATGAATTGTGTGATCGCTGATAGCATTTCTCAGAAAAGGTGGCTGGCTCCAACTGCAAATCAAATGTCACCACTACGTGAAGGAATTCGAGAATAATAAAATAAATAATACACCGGGGTCATTCATATCATCCTATTAACACACACACACAAATTCACCCGAATGCATGCGAATACCTCAAAACCGAGTTGGACAACAACGGATCTCCTGTGCAGACTGACTGACTGACCGACTGCCACGAATCATGAATAATCCACAGGAGCGGACTACTATTATCCGCCCAGACTGTTTGTGTCAAACATTTGTTGCGCCCTGT
Organism: Echinostoma caproni; assembly: GCA_900618425.1. Lineage (NCBI taxonomy): Eukaryota > Metazoa > Platyhelminthes > Trematoda > Plagiorchiida > Echinostomatidae > Echinostoma > Echinostoma caproni. Next base: position 39,766 of record UZAN01043161.1, read on the forward strand.
TTGTCATTTACTCAGTCCACCTTTTTCACTCACCCCCCCCCCCTCTCTCTCCACNATTCCTCTGTCATCAACGCATTGTACAGGCCTGGTAAAGCGGCAATCAATGATTTGTAAACCCCCGCACGCACTCACCGGGGCAAATAAACGTCGACGACGATGACAAACACTGTCCGAAGAATGTATAAACAGAGAAAGTGAGAGAGAGTTATGTCCCGAGTGGGCAGGTGGGAGTGATTTATTTTGCACCTGGTGTAAACTATTCTCACACCGATTGTGTTGATTTTCACGGGGTTATCGGAAAATTGCGGGTTCGAACGTACTCCTTCCCCCCCCATCGCTTTTTCATGGTCCGAGTCCCGGTAACGCGTGACACAACCGCTCCAGTAATATTTTATCATGAGTTCTTGTATCTTACTGGACCGTTTTGATTCATGGCGTTTTATTTGTTTTGTCTTGCGGGCTTATCTTGTTACCCCGAAGACCCCATATCCCGTTCGTCTCATTGTCCTACAGTCGTTCCTCCGCCGTCGCTCGTCGCCCATAAAGCCTCCTACCGTCTGGAGTTGTGAGAATACGAGCTGAGGAACATCCTGTCACACATCTCGGCTGCGCTTCGAGAGTAGGTTCGCATTAGAATTGCACACAGATTTCATATTTGTGGTGCGATCAATTGTGATGCACGCACGCTTCCGCATTATGAATGGCTGGACCAGATCAGTACCGGAACCTGTCACCTGATGGGTTCGGGTGAAAGAGCATGTGAATTCAATGTGGGTTAGCAAAAAGCGAAAAGTATATGTTGGAAGTTAGCTGACTGTCTTCCGTGTACCGTCTAAAACATTCTCCTAGAATTGAGTCTTATGTACGACTCGGTGGTATGTGACCGACAGCAAGATTAATGGTGTTGGTGATGTTGACCAAGTGGCACGTAGCCTCATTGCACCAATCCCAAACATACCACCAACGGCACAAACCTCCTCACACCTGTGTTCTTGGCTAATCCTTTCCCTGTTGCTCAACTTGGAACAGTTATTTGCATTTTGCGCTGCAATTCTACCAGATAATTGGGGATGATTCAAGTCGGGTTAGTATGGTCAATGGTAACAAATATCATGGGTAATTTTGTAGTGTCTTGAGTGAATTTGTGGCCAGAAAGGGGCGTTTGATTCCGAAAAGGACAATGTTGTCGTAAGCGGGTGTTATTGTATGAATTGAATACTCTTTTTCATAGTACTGATGTGAGAATCAGAAATCAGTTTGCTACCGGTTGCGAAGTATCGAGTTGCGTCGAAAAATTCCGGTCGTCTGACCCCGTCAGTGAATCACACGTGTGACATAGTATTGTATGCCCATGCTCATGTTTGTACTCATTTCGGATACGGTCGAACGAGGGGTGGAAGAGAAGGCGTTTTTTCTCTTTCAATGGAAACATAACTGATGCATGAAGAACTCGTGAATAGATATGCTTTCAATCGCTCCAGGCAGTTGAAATAATTTTATGAGTGCTAAATTACGTAAGTTCCCATGAGTTCACAACCGGGCACGGTTACTCGAAGGTTGGTACTGAACCATGAGAGGAAAATCGGATACGGTGTGAAGCTTTCGGCAATATGTTCTCTCTCTGTCTTTTGTTTCGACACTGTTCGATCAGCAACTGGCAGTAAAACTCCGAGGTCTGCGCTTCAAGGAGCATGAATTAGTGGTTGTTCTGTTCATTCTCAATGTGATTCAATTGGTACAGTATTATCACACACACACACACAAGCGCCTTCCGTGGGAGTAATCCAGGGTAGGAATCCCGGCGAGCTGATCAATATGTATTATGGATGAGCTCTAACAAGAGCGAAACTAGGGGGATCGATACGTTCCGGATGTGAGGTTGACGGAATAAACCAAGAATCGTGTGTGAGAATGATGTCTGAGGGAGGATGATTCACAAATCGAAAATTGCTCATTATGGTGCACTCACAACTCTATATCGCTGTCGAGATTCGTGAAGTCTGAATCAATCAAGTGACAAAAGTATCTACTGTGTTGACAGAAGCATACTTACCTTGAATTGCTATCCAGCTAAGAACAAGCAACTGATCGATTTGACATTAGACAAGTGGCCTATAAATTATGGTACTTTCTTCAACTGAATTTGGTGTCCTGCATTTCAATTAATCTCAACAATGGCTTCTTCAAAAACTACTTCAACCTCAGTTACGTAAACGCTCTGTTTATGAACCATGCTGCACACTGTTCTCTTCTATCAAGTTTTGAACACCCGGACAGGAACAATTGTCTTGCCGGTTTTCGGGTGTAGTGCAAGTTAAACTGATCACACATAGAACAACAGATTCCCTATAACGGTACACACATAAAACGGGGGTTTCGAAACGAGTAGATCTCGCTCTGGTCAACGGAGTAGAACGAGAGTTGCTAGTCCGTGGATAGTCTGGGTTTGAACTTGGGATAAATTTTGCCTGATTATTTGTTCCTCTTTCAATTTGGTCGTTGATATGCATTCATTTTATTCACAGTATGTTGTTTTGTCGATTTTCATCATCATCCCCGTCGACTGAAGCAAAGTTCTGAACCGGTGCAATTTCCTCTAATGGATAACATCATCCCGGTTAGTTAGGGAACGAAGGATTGTTTAACTGTGATGAACATGAATCAACAACCGTTTGCATAGGCTCAAAGCTACCAGTTTCCTTTGTGTGTGTGTGTGTGCACGTATGTTCATGTGAATGGTTTAAGCTAGGTGAATTGAGTGACACGCAGTTCAGGATGTACAGTTACGACTCCCCCTTCATCATTTTCTAATTTCCAACGGAAATCCAAATAGAACTGAATCAGGCAATCCGACATTGTGCTTGCTCTCCGCTGAATCGAGGATGAATGCTTCGGAAAGGTTAGGTTGTCTGCATGTGCGTGTGTTTCTGTGTATGTGTGTGTGTGTACAACGGGAAGGGGAGATGGAAAGATTGCGTGTGGGCGCCCAACCGGATACACTTGCTGTGTCAATCACAACTGAACATTTCTATCTGGTACCGGTATGTTTTCCGAAATGGTCCGTGATGCGGGTTGAACAAACTGTATCTCGGATCATATTCTGGGTCTTACTGTTGGGTCACCAGCCCTGAGAACGTCGTTGTATGTCGGAGCAACAGGTTTGCCAAATGATGATAACAGTCTGAACGGATGCTTGGCATCAGTTTGACTTGTATTCACTTGTTTGTGAGCACGGACTACCCAGCTGTGAACCAAGACACAAACCAACAGACGGGGCTGAACGAATACATGTGTGTGTGTATGTGTGTGTGTGAACGGGCGATTAAACAGCCCGTGGTCTGTAGCAAAAAAAGCACCGATTTCGAAGATGTCCTTTGTTTCATAGAATCCAGTAAACACGACACACTGCCAGTAACTTCTACACCTGTATTCCACTTGTCACCTGATGAGGAAACTGAAC
>UZAN01043162.1:7850-26534 GCA_900618425.1 Echinostoma caproni
CTGTGGTGATGAGGCTCATATGGGAAATTACCCTCTGCCTCTAATTGAAGAACATTGAACATTGAACATTGAACAAATCGGGAACTCGTCAACAGTACTTTTCCTTGCATCACGGAACACAACTGAGGTTTCTTTGTTTGCAAACACCGTGATGAAGTTGTTTTTACCGAAATAGCACTTTGTAATTATAATGAAGTTGTACATCCTCGAAAAGTCAAATAAACAAACTAGAAAATGAGGTAAGTTCAGTCAAGCTCTATTATTCTCTGCACTTAACAAACAGTTAGTACACGATAGTATTTGGTCAGCCCAGGAGGTGGGGCAAGTGTGCACCACATAAAATAGATGTCTTAATACCGATCAAAACGAAAGCTTGATCTTGACGATGCAGACCGGTTCAGAATAATTCACTTGAAGGATTTTTTTCTTTCTCTGTAATTGATCACCGTGCATTTGGTGCATGATAGCGTAACAGGCCAGTGTTGACTTCAAATAAATTCTAATTCCTTACATAAATCAGAGTTATGTTAGTGAAGCATAGAGCCAAACTGTTCTGGAGGTGAGTTGTAACAATGCCCATTTTGAGACAACCAGTAGCCAAATCAGTTCATAAAATCAAAAACGGTTGAGAATTTACTGTGTTATACCTTCCCATCACATTCATGACTCCGAATTCTATGGCCTGTAAAAGCGTCTCTGTCCATAGTTAAATGATAACTGTGGCAACATTTAGTACGTTATTTGATCGTATGTCAGGATTTTGTGGTGGTGCAAGAAATACTTATCGTTTTCCTATATCTACTGATGGTAATCGTCGCTCAGAATCGAATATGTTTAATATATGACCCTGAAGTTTAGCAGCACCCAATTATTTGAACGGGGCGACAGTCACCCATAAGATCTTTGTGGACAATATACAAGCCATCTGGTTTCAAACGTCATGTTTCAGCCAAGACTCAAAAATTCTATTCAACATAATCGTGGTGATCTGCTCCTCCAGGTTCTGATTGATAGATTATAGGCAAACAGACTCGATCAAACAAAGGCGTTTATATTGGCCTCTAAAGTATTCATACTGAGCCCCATAAGAGCATCTCCTGTTTCCCAATGAAGCCAAAATTTTGTCCCAGAATACTACTGTGTAGGGACCTAGTGAAGCAACGGCGACATTCCAACGTACGCATAGAAGTTGCATACTCTGTTGTGCAGCGCAATAACTACCGGCAATAATGTAATGACAGAAAAGAGAGATGCAGCGATAAATACATTATGCTAAGCCAATGGGTTTGGGCATGTACTGGATTTTTATCACTGACGAGTTCTATCTGTTGGATGAATTTCAGGGTTTTGTGGCCGATATTATGTTGGATAGTTTTAGCTGCACTTGTCTGATAAGTAACATTTTGCTATATGGGTAGTGGATTTATATGAAGGGATATTTTTTATTTGAGACAATACTTCACCATTAAATGAAGATTGTTATACCCTCGAATGGGGAGACTGCTATTCCCATTCATCCAGAAAAACATAACTGACAGAGAATCTGTTAGTATTCTTATTTCGCGCTGTCTGGCCATTTTCAACAAAGTAAACAAAAGAATTGGGACGGCGACAAAAAGTTGCTCAATTTTCGTTGTGCATTGCCATTTTCGCAAGAAAAAGCAAACAACTCGTCGGAAAGGAACAGAACAATAGCCAGGAAACCAGCCTGTATGCTGAACGGCGAGAAAACCGTATGTAAAAGTTTATTTTTGTTTTCGTTTTTCAAACCCAACGTTGGCCCTTGGGAACAGAGAACAGATGTTCCGAGGATAGACGTATGAAAACATTCATTATTTTTTACTCACATTTTATTGATGCTATCTCTTCGCAGTTCGGTGCACCGCGAGAGTAAATTGAATTAAGTAAAGGGCCAAACGTATGCAGTACTGGCGGTTGACTGGAAACCAATTGAACGAGAGACATGCATTTGTCTATACAGATTATGCGATCGGCTTTGGGGAAAGAGGATCTAGCGGGAATGATGATATAGGCCACAGCACTAGATAAACATCAATGTTTCAGCACTGAGTGGTCTCACAAACGCACGTTTTATCAAGATCAAAACTGTCTACCGCAGAAGAACACGACGTGTCGTGTGAGAATGCGCAGTGCACAGTAAGTAGTTGTATCTTTGGGTATGGGATTGAATGCTATGCGTTTGTCCTGTTATTAAAGAAAATAATACCATCCAGATAGTGCGATAACCTTTGTGCATGTGTGGGTGATAATCTTTATCCACACACAGAGCAAAAATAGTCTGACCAATCAAATCATGTCGAACTGGCGGAGCTCCACCGGGTTGACCGAAAATGAAAATAACTTGTATGATAATGAGATCGTTGCTATTCGTGTTCTTGGGATCGCGGTATTGATACATTCTAAATACCATGAAAAATATGCGTCTTCCAAAAAGGTTGCCTCTCAAAGGTTGATTGATTGACAGCAGACTGCAAAACAAGACGACGACAAACCCACCATAACGTTGGTCATTTGCGATTCTTGTTGGCTACTACCTGCTGGTGTGGACGATTTTGAACTTTTAACGACCCATGGTGTTATTAAAGTAGCAGAAGGCAACACATTTCTGTTTGAATTATAAACTAATCAATAATTTTACTGGTATTCTCTTCCCTGCATTGACTCTATTCGCATTGCGCTTCCTACCAGGTGAACAACGATTTCACTCTCACCTCAGCAGCTTTTGATAATCACACATCTGAGTTCTTTTCAATGTCTTTTATTGGCTTTCTACCATTTCCAATGACCAGTGTTCGATGCATTAGATTGCAAATTGATTAGGTTGGTCTGTTTTATTGGGTACAATATTGTCTGACTGAACGGTTCGTAACTGCTGCTCATCTATGGACAGAATTAATGAAGTTTGTAGCATTGCCCACTTAAGTTGGAGCGATCTGTAGTTGTGATACTTGATGCTCACCGCACGTGAGGATGAGACGAATTCACAGTATTAACACAGTATTGGAGCAATAAACAAAATATCTGAGGCCCTACCTGTCTCATGGATTCTTGCCAGTAGTCTGTCACGGGGGACGCGCATTTAGAAATCAGTTACTATTCACAAAAGAAATAGTAGTAATAGATGTTCAGTCATCACGCATCAAAAAGCCGTGGTTCAGATACAAAACACGTATTCTGAAAAATACTTACAGAACTCATTTGATCAAGCCAAAAATTCTATTTCATATAACACGGAAACCACTAGAATGCACGTTTGGCAAATTGAGTGCTTCAGCAGAATGACTAAGTGATCATTGGTGCACAGACCTCCCTAACGATTTTGGGAGGCCGAAGATGACTAACCTCTGTCTATATTCAGTACCGAAATTCGATAGAGCTCTTCATTTATTACGACGTATGACCAGTGTTGCCAAGCAGCAACTTCGATGAACCTAAATCATTTGATTCGCCTACACAAACCGCTGACTCAGTTCGTTCATCATTCCCTATTCGATTTAGGTAGTCCTACTTGTTAGGAGGGTAAACTAAGATAATAACTGGTAGGTATGCGAATTTAAGGAATAATAGAACAGTAGTACTATTTGTGTATTTATGATTTATGTACAATGTACAAAGATGAAGTATTTACCTCCAAAGAGATCTGTGCATAATGGGTTCGGATGGCAGTAAAATGAAATATTGAAATAAAGAATTATCACGTGCTTGTGGCACGAAAAGCTTGGGATGGAGGAGTTCCAGTTACTATATACTCTGAGGCTGAAGGAATGACACCGGCAGCATAAGTTGATGCGGCATTCGATATACGAGAACCATTGCTCTCTAAATTAGGCGGTACAGAGATAAATAGAGTAAGAGGATTCGCAGCCTTTTAACGTAGCTCTCGGATTGCCACCCTTTGACCTTCGTTCTCATCAAACGTTCATAACTCAGTCATGAATTTCAAGCTTAGATAGCATACTCGGTGTGTGATCTAGTGTATGTTGCTAGCGAACAAGACCATAGGTCTTTGTCGACCCATCGATCGCAGGGAGCAAACTATATATGTTGTGAACATTTTTCATACTATAAATTAACAGGTTTGAACCACAAACCTGGAGAATAGTATTATGGTATTATAGTATTAGCAAATCGTGAGCCCTTTACTTGATTATAAAATTTTTTGCACCGTGATTTATTCGGCATATTATGGACTGGAGCACGTGTGAAGTGTATTAGATAAAAGCACTTATTTGTGTAATCAATATTTCCGGGCATTACCTTGCAATAGCATCTAGTCTTCGCAAGGAATTTTCCCCTATCAGACGACTCCCATTGTTCTCACTGTCTACATTCTGGTCGTTAAAACGGCTTGGTATTTGGGTAAAACTAATCCAAGATATACTGTGGAATTGTTTTCTTTCAGGTAGAATATCTATGAAGCAGTATTATTCTGATTAGTTTACAGACTTTTGTTTACCGAAAAAGCTACAGGTATACCAAATATATGTTTTCACAGGTGTCAAATTGGATTATAAGATGCCGTTTTATTGTAATTTATCTCTCTCTTTGACTTGAGAAATGGTTATCAAAGTAAAATGTAAAATCATCAATTTCCTTCAGCAACTAATTCAGCACATTTGACAACGTAATATTTTATTTTTGTGGATGAGCACAAAAAACGAATATTACCCAAACCCACTAGAATTCGAACTTTGTCACAGTCGTGCAAAAGCCTTTCAGAGTCGAAACACAGTTTGATTGGGTATAAAAGTAATATCGACAAACTAAACGAGCAGAATCGCTTTAGTTCCGACGAACATACAGTTTGTATCGCCTTAAAATGTATGTACACACATGCGAATAAACTCATATTGTGTTTAATAGTGTTTCATAAAAGCAGTGGATTAGATAAAATGGGAAATGTGGCTTTGGCTGTAAATAACGCATGTTTGACCATTCACTCAATATTTTGTGCGACTTTCCTCTCTTGTGTATTTCGCTGATAGACGATGGTTTTTTGATACAAACCACGAAAGGCACAAAAGTCGGCAAATAGCTGATCAGCAGTGCATTTCGATCGATCCAGCGTCAGATATGTGGATATCTGCAGACAAAAACAATGCAAGAACCGGTTATTAAGCAACGATTGATCAAAGAAGAAGTTTGTATTATCATAAATTAGTATATGGCAAGTAGTGTGAAATTTGTTCCGAATTATTGACTTTTGTTTGCTGTATTTTCAGTAATAAGACAAATGAGATCTTACTGTCAACCTAAATTGTGGTCGAAAACCGGAGTCCACTATTGGGTTTAGCCTCGGTGTTAAACTCGTAGCATCCGTTTCAATCGGGAACAAATGAGACTGTGATAGCACCATCCATACAAAAGATGACGGCTAGAAGTAAAACGCCCGTCAACAGAAGAACCGTTTTCATTTTGATTTTCCTCAAGGCTAATATAATACGGCGGGCCAGAATGTGCAGTTTGCTTGCTTGATTTCTTTTCGAACTCCTTTTAACCGGAACAAATTAGACGAAACTTCTGTATACAATACGTCCGCCATGACCCACTCCTAATCAGTGTTTAGGTGTTTGATTTTTGAAAACACGGTACAGAACGAAGTTAACTGATTGGAAGATTCGCATGTAGCTTGTATTTCAATAAATAAAGATTTTTCGAAAACTTGAACGTCATGGATGGCACTGTCCAGTGAGATACAAACTGTATGAAAGGTTAGTTCCCCAGAAATGTGAGTAACAAATTACAGAGAAAAGCTGAATATTTGAATCCAGATTCACTCAAAACTAACCTCAGCAAATTGGTCACTGAAAGAGTGATGCAGTTGGTTAAGCATGGTTTCTTTCCACAGGACGCATTCATGCAAGAATTGACTTATAACGTCTTTGTATGCACAGTTTGCGCGCACCACATCCGATATTGGTTCTTCCTCAGAGCAAGAATCTTCAGTCATCGCAGATGACCGTGCCAGACTAACCCCGAGTAAATCGATTTCCAGTCTGGCCACATTCTTCCGTAGTTCTATCAGGCTTTCCTCCACCTCTTTTGCACAAAACAGGCGTTGAGCTTGTGTCAGTGTAGGCAATTCATCTGACCAGTTATGTGCAGATTTCCCAAAGCTGTGGTGAAAATAAAAACAAAATTAAGCTCAAATATTTTTTTACAACTACCCAAATTAACCACTCAGCATCCACAGCTATGCAGTCCCTTAGTAGTATTTCCACATATAAGAATAGAGTTTATTGTCACCCTATCATCTCCAATTTGATTTAGTTTGAAAACCGAAGGAAGATAGAATAAACATATTTTCAAAAGAAATGTTAGACGAGTTTCTGCACAAGTATATGAATAAAAATGGTGACCCTTGGGAGTTGCTCCCGTTCCGAACCATGGCTGAACCCTAATACCTCATCCATCATCAACGAGTACTCTTGGGCATCCAATCTGTGAGCAAGCCATTGTGTTAGTGTGTGCTAAATGTAGCTGAAACACTTGAGGTAAACGGCGTACATCCCCGGATAATTCACAAATGATTGAACGTACTAGGTCCCTCATGTAGAATCTAAAATACAAGGAAGGATACAGAGTAAAAGTGTATTACAGGTGACTTCGAAAGATATTTTCTGTTTCAGAACCTATATTCTTCATATAAATTCAACTTGTCACTAGCTGATGTTCTGTCCTTTTCAGGGGTCAGCAATAGCGAATATTTTTCTAATCTAATCGAACGCGTGCAAGAACCTTTATTAATTCAACACGCTAACCTCCTGAGATTTCCGGACTGGATGGCAGTAGGTTGCTGCAGCTCAACATTAACTGATAGGGCTCAGGTTCCTGATGGCATGATGAATCGTAAATTAAATAACCAACTAGAAAATACTGTCACTTCGTTCGCTTTAGAAGCTTTACCAAATAAAAGCCTTTTTTAGAATGTATACTAAGTCGAATTCAAGTGAATGCAACCAAATCCCAATTAAAAGCATACTATCACCTGATATGATAAAACGTCGTCATTCAGTTGCACATCGTTTGTATGCCGCAAACACTCCCATCACCTTTGGGAATATCAAGTGCCGCATTTCGAAATCCTAGACACAACTACATAAATACCTATTTAATCAAAAGAAGTGTGAGACTAATTGCTATAAACGCAAGGATGGATTATTTCTAATCCTTTATATACTAACTTTAGTTCCATCAGTTCAGCTAAGTAATCCACCAGAGTGCGTTTGTTTGTAGTATCTTTCGTGTCAGCTAGTCGCATCAAATTTGTCACTTCAAAGCCGACCAGAGGTTTTCTTGCAGGAATTATTGGTTTGCACTGTTCAGCTTCNATCTGACCGGCTGAATTTAGGGCGTTTACCAGAGCAAGACCGCACGAAAGTAGCCGGGGTATGCACGCAGCATTTCGCAACTCCGTCAGACATGTACTGGCCGCTATGAAGGCAGTTTTGATTTGCTCTACGGTGTTGTCAAAGGTGAGCAACATGCGGATAGCATGAAGATGTGCCGGTAGTCGATGTCGCAATCGGGAGAGCAATACGAGGAGCTGATCCGCTTCGATGAGTGTCTGTGAACAAAAACGGTTTGATGGAGCATGGAACAATACAAACGCCTGAATATATCACGCGTGTTTAAGAAATGTGCAAGTGAAAATTGCAGGATCAGTACAGTGTTACATTACTTTAGTTGAAGTGAAACTGCTAGGCTTATTCACTTAGTTCAAGGAAACGTTATCCACATCTATTTGCTGAGGTAGCTGAATTCGTATCAAATTAACGTTTTGTTGAATACCTTTTGTATAAGCACCACAGTTTTGTATGACGAGTATAGCCAGTACTGGGATAGAATGACAAATGAATCAGCGAAGGGCAAAAGTTGTCTTATTTATAAGGATTCGTAGTCAACATTGTCCAAATGATCAGGCCTCGGATGGAGATTTTACAGGCAATTTTCAGTAGCGTGTAAGGAATCTGTATTTGTTTCTGGTTTGTTAAGAAGTATTTGGAGAAGATCGTGACAAAGTCTTAACTCTCAACAGTGGGAATTTACCATCGCCAATGGACCTAAGGTTGATGTCATTAAAAAGTTAAAAGGTGTAAACAAAATCATGAAGAATGTATTATGCATCAACAGTTCACCATTCATAAAATGAAGAATCATATTCTAAAGCAAAGTTCAACTACGAAAGAGTATATTGCATTTAATTAGGAGGTGATTCTTGCAGAGAATGAAAGGTGTATTTTGAAGTTAATAAAGTTAATCAATTTCAGACAGACAGTTTATGTACTAATGCGATGAAAAACATGTCAGAACATGTGAACTATTTTAAAATATATATATATATATCTATATAAAGTATCGCAATTTGCTGTACCCACAATTTATTTCTGACCACAATGAAATATTAGAGACCGCATTCATTCAGTTGAGATAAGAACTCCTTCGGTTTAAGTTCAGGCTCTTCATTCGTGCTGGCGAAGTTTCTCCAACTGCTTAGTGCATGGCATTTCTTACGCCAGTCAAAAGACTAGCTGAGAAACCACAGTTGCATTGGACACTCGCACGATGGAGAGCGAATCGGTTTGTGCAGCCTTACCGCGCAATCCGCTGAAGAACGGATAAAAACAAATTGGAATAGTAATTCTCGCTTGACAATCTTTAGCACAGTGAGGGTTAGCTATTTTATTCTCACTATAAGTTCCACTACTACACCGAAAGAAAAAAAATTAACTGGTGAACGATTAAACTGTTTATTTTGTCTTAAGTGAACACTCCCTGTGATATCTGCTTGATTTCCAAAGAATTTGACACCTAATTTTCAATATGCATCAGTTGAATATCTCTAATCGTCTTGTACCTAGAGTGGAATGAAATCAGGCCAATAACCCTGGATAAAAATGTAATGGTCTAAAACAACTTCTTTTGTTCATACACTTTATTATCACACTGAACTCATTTGGCTACCGTTGGTAAAATAGATTGTCATGACCCATTATTCTACATGACCATCAACCTTTTGAGGGGCTCACTGAACCAGACATAGGTTCTGTCAGAAAAGTTCCACGAATTTGGATAGACATTTTTCTGCGAATAATAGTTTGTATTTCCAAAGTTGCAAGCAGAAAAGTAAAAACTCCTCGTCTAATGCAGGACTCACATTCTGTTCCACAGGTGTATCGGACAAGCGAAGAATTTGTTCCATTGGTGGAAGATTACTCCACAGTGTATCAATGATGGATTCCGGTAGCATTTGATTCACAAACGAATCCAAGCAGTGTTCAGTGGTTTTCAAATCGGCGACCGGGGAAGATTTTGGAATGACGATGGTTGTTCTCAGCTCTATCACAGCGCGGGCCACATCGACAGCATTGAGATGAGCGGAGGCCATTGAGATTGCCACAGCCCGTGAAGCATTCATTGGGAGCAAGTTGAGTGTTGAACATTTTGCATGTAGTCGCTTCGAACCGAATCGCAAAGAACGTTGAAATGGAGTTTCTTTGGATTGGGATTCGTTCGGATTCGTGGAGAAACTGGGTGGGACCACGGTCATGGTCACTGTACTTTCCTGATCGTCCACAATCTGTTTCATTATTAAATTAATCCAAAATAGATGCATTTTCTGCTTCAAATGAAACAATTGTCATTGTAATTTCAAAAGATAGCATACCATAATATTTATCATGATTAGTAGTGGAAAGAGCTAATAAAAGATTTCTGTTGAGAACCTGGAACCTGCGATGAGTTATTATGAGTTAATATGACCGGACTATTGACGTGCCAAGGTGAGTGAGGACTGTTCACTAAAAAAAGTTCGATCAATCATGGCAAGATGTAAACTAAATGATAGAGCAATCAGGTGGAAATATCCTTTAAATCACCGTCTGGTATGACAACACCTATTTGTGTGCAATTTTCTAAGTTTGCATATTAAAGAGGAACAGGTTTGCTCCAGATTAGACCGAACCTCTTGGGACTAAAATTTGATATAAGGAAACTCGATCACGTAATATGTAATAACCCATCACTCTTATGGTTTTACTGGTTAATTACGTGTTACTTTAGACGTAAAGGAAATATTTGTGATGGTCGACTAGGAGCACTCTACAGCTGTTTCTTCCTGTTCGCAGTGCGTAATTTTTGTCTCCGCCAGGACTCGAACAGTGAACATTAGGGGATGGGGCTTTGAACCCTTACTCCTGCGTTACACGGTCGACGGTCATTCTTTTGTACGAATGACTTAATCAATTTAATGTACCTCGTTTAGATTTGCCCATTCGATTGTTCAGAGACAAGGGCACTTTTAATGGTTTTGTATGTGTGTGTGTGTGTGTGTGTGTGTGTGTGTGTGTGGATTTCGCGCCTTGTGAGATCGTGGATTGCTCGCGTAACACCTTTTCCCCCCCTTTTCTCTATTCATTTATTGTGAACCCATAACTTATTTTTAATAGACATTTTGCATACACATCCATTGAACATCAGCTTAGGCCTCGTATTGATCTATTCACTAATAGAACTATATATGCAAATATTTGAAGCGGTATATCTAAAAAGAAATTTCCTGTCGTTTATAATTTATCAAGTAACTGCTACTAAGCAATTTCAAAACTCATATGGTTACCTCGGTAAAATAACATAATTTCCTTTGAACAAAATCACGAGGACATGTACCAACAACCACAATTACGTGAAAATTTTCGCAGTGATTAAACATCCGCACATTTAGGGTTTTTCTGTCCTTATTTCGAAAATTATCATAAAAGAATTGTTGTTCATTTCAGTAGCAGCATCTAATCCAGTTGTGATATTTTTCATCTTTAACGCATAAGCGGAACCAATCAGACGTGCCACGAATAATACGAAGTACTCTGATAGATAAATGTTTTCCCTCATTTCAGTGTTTTAACAAATTATCTTGTAGGAGTGAACCTATGATTTATTTTTCGGAACTTGAAGCATGAAATGGTAGGCGGATAGGGGTCAATTTCAATTTAGCGATTTCGTGTCAACAACAATTATTTATCTGGCTTATCTACCGCATTTTCACATCACAAATTTTCCGTCGTCATTTTCGATCAGTGTCAACGATCTATAAAGGCCTAAATTATTTGAGTTTCACAGACCCAAAATAAGTATGTACGGGAAAGCAATTTAGGGAAGTTAATTAATTAAATAATTAAAAATTACATTACTCAGTGCCTCCAAGATCCTCATTATGGTCGGGGATGGGTGTCTAGGTTTGCGACTGGTCCCCCTTCCCTTGCACTTCACGAAATGCTGCCATACTACTAAGCGTTTCAATTAGCCTCCGCTGAGGAAGTCCTTATCATTGCCTTCTCGTAGCAGAGCTGTTTTATCACCAAAGTGAGGGTGAAAAGCCGACACTCGGAGCTGTAACCGGGTTGGTGGACCACCGGTAGTTCACTTAGGGAGTTCGTCAAAACCCTGATTACAAACCAACCAAGAGAAGGCGTACAAACCACACCCACACCTTTCCCCTTGTGGCAGTGGGCACCGGCTCGATTGCGCATCGAGGTGTATTGAGCACCTTGAACATTTGACCCCGTCCGAGAGGCGTATGATCCGATGGACCGGACACCGGCTCCCAATGGACTGCGGTTTTCACACTCCAGCCCGCTGCCTTGTAGGTCAGGTTTTGGTTAGCCGAAGACTTCGGTTGTGGATTTCCCGAGAAAATTCACCTGCCTTGGCCTGTGCAGCCTGGTTGTATTCAGCCCACACGAAAATCATGGAAGGTTTTTCTTTTTGTAAAGATTATTGTACCGCGATCTGTTTGGCGCACAGACTGAACTCAGCCATGTGTGAAATATATGAGTGCACCTTATGCATGAATGATTTGGGTGAAAAACCCTGTAGAAAATTGTTTTTAAGCATTGAACAATTAGAGAATGTGAACGGAAACTCCTACCATTCGTGTACCGTGCAGCGTGTGCAACCATTCTGTTGAGATCAAAGTGAAAACCAAAGCAGTGCAAACGCCATGAAAGCAAATAGCAAATAGTCTTACTATTCAGCGTTGCATGAATAATTATTTCAGCTCAAAAACGGTGAGGGGAAAGTGATTGAAAAATTTTGGCCGTTAATCACTGAGTTTTATTCATATCTTATTACGAATCCCAAGTGAAGCACTTCGTTTTGGTCTAACCTGTCTTTAAAATCAGCAAAACCATGAAGTTTGAAAACCGGTGGAGTATGTATAGTAACTAGACTATTTAGGGACAGGGAAATATTTAAACCTCATGGATTAAACAAATCTTTCAAATAGCCCCGGTTTCCCTTACCTTAGTTGCGTTTGATTTGATCCGGAAACGTCGATGAAGGCGATTGATAAATCCCTCGGTCAGTAGTTGGCTTTCGTCAATTTGAACCCAAACGGAACATTCATCAAGACGATTTTTGCTCAACTAAAACGAGAACAAGAATATACCTATTATTTGTTGACATAAGATTCACCGCCTATTACATAATGAATGAGTAGAAGGTGCTTATTATACGTGATAGATAGATATTTCAAAATAAGTAGTATACCAATTACTCAACTAAACCTCCCTGGAAAACAATACCGGTTCGCTGGTCCTTGCCGCTTATCAAGCAAGAAAATCCGGTTACACTTGGTTACTTCATTCAGATGATTGTACGCAGGAAGTGTGTTTTTGTAACAATAACTTAGTTAGCAACAACGGATAAATTTAAGAGGACAGCTCTTTCAGAACCAGTCCATAGTATGTATATGTATATCTATAGCTCTGGATTGAAAGGGAAATTCAGAAGCAAAACAATGTGAAACGCCATCCCTTTTGGGTAGGGGATAACAACATTTTGCTTATTCAGTGTAAGCATTTAGAAATATCCGGTTGATTTTGTCTGAGAAACTGTGTTGTCCAATCTCACCAGCACCCAGCAGCTCAGTTGAGTGTATCCTTCAACAACCTACCAGCCAGTATAAGTCAGAGAAGAGTGTAACCAGGAGGAATGAATCGACAGTAAAATTCACCATCCCAAAATCTGATTTCATTTTAGGGACCATTTGGAATGGATTTTCCGAAGAAGCGTTCTGATAATCTGTTTCAGACAAGTATTGAAAGTAAGAGAGATTAGAAAACAGAGATGTGGCGAACAAGCTTGGTTCCAGTGATTTATCTACTGGCCAATTACAACACATTATAAAACTCGGAAATAACCCAAGGAGACAGTCAAATCAGGGTTTTAGTGTGTGTTAAATGCACGTTCAGGGGTTGAGAGGGAGGGAGATGCAATAACACTGACCGCATGATTGGTGATAATCCCTTGTGGAGCGTAAATATTCGACTGATGTGTTAGGTGGGGCACTTTGGACACACGACCATGGGAGGCAAAGCGATCTAACGAACTGGGGATTATCACCAATCACGCGGTCAGTGTTAGTACATCTTACGCTCTCCCAACACCTGAACGTTCATTTAACACACACTAAAACCCTGATTTGACTGTCTCCCTGGGTTATTTCCGAGTTTTATAATGTGCTGTAATTGACCAGTAGATAAAGTACTGAAACCAAGCTTGTTTGCCACATCTCTGTTTTCTAGTGAATCTATCGGAATTATTCACTCATAAGAAAGATTACTCTGAAAAATTAAAAGAACAAATGGATCTTTGAAGAGTTTATATGCACAGAACCAATGTGAAGACTCCCTGGGCATCGCCCCCTGGATATTCATGCTCTAATCAAAAAACGTACAAACGATTTCAACTGCTGATTTTATAGTGAATAAAATGGCATGGACTAAAACCCGTTGTCCAAGAAAGGATTTTGCTATTAAACACATCAGTAAAAGCATCAGCTGAAAGTTACAAAAACGGCCTATAATTAAAACTACTCTGGAATGGTTGAGATAATAAGTTCGAAACCGAAAATCGTTGCAATTTCCTACGCAATTGCTTTCACTTACTATTTTGGTTACTTACCGGTGATACGCATACTTTCTTGAGTCGATAGGGAGCTATAAACCGTCGCTTTGGTTTCATATTATGCGGTAGTGGCGAGTCTGGCGGCGCGAAGCGTTGATTTTTGGAAAGAAAGCGTACGAATTGGATTGATAAGCAAGAACCATAGTTCCATTCAATGCGTTTGACAAATAAACATAAACACTATGGTATAAAATGCTTTTTAAGTTAAGGATTACTTTTGTTTTGTATTGCTCTACTTTCTGCACACGGAACTGGTTAAATATTTGTTTGATCTTATCTATCTCCAATCTATTATCAGTGCTACGCAATAGCTAAAGTGGCAGTCGTCTTCAGATCGACTCTTGTCTTACAAGCACAAAGTTACTATAACAGATCTGGCTTTGACTCATCAACTTAACTCACTACCAAACAGTTTATCCACTTGCGCATATCCATGGAAATCTGCACGCACCCACAGACTACCATTTTCTTCAAATGAACTTGTTTTTAAGCATCAATTATCCTGTTACATAGGCTGGAACTTTGAAAATTTACGGTTTCACCTCTTTGAATTAATTGTGCATATCCCGTAATTTCAGGGATTTTCTTTTCCTTTCTGATTCTTACTAACTGAACATCCCGTCACATGAATTGTCTAGTTGTTTGTCAACACTCGACCACACACAAAAATAATCTGTTCCTGTATAAGGTATCTTACATGCCACTGATTAGTACAGCAGTGCTTACCAACTACCCCAGCAGTCTGTCGCCCGATTATTCCAAAAGGTGGTGGTGGTGGTGGTATTTGCAGAGGTGGTGGTGGGGGTGCTGGTTGCGGTGGAAGTACTGCCAGTGTCGGATTTATTGATTCCTCCAATTTTAATAATTGTACCGGTGTCTCCTTCCCGGATGATACCACGCAACCAATTCTTGTGCTTCGAACTGGCGTAGTTTGTGCTGCATCAGGTAAAGTAGGTATTGTACATTTACAACGTTCCACTTGGGTGATGAGATCCGTATTAACTCTCTCAACTGATGAGCCGGTTTCAGTTGAAGTGAGGGATCCACCAGATGCCTGGAACACAACGCAATGCAAGTGGGCTTTTGGAATATGCAATTTTTTAATGTTACAAGTTTCTCATTTAAGCCGATTGATAGGGAAAAAGAAAGCGGAGTAGTTTATCATAGAATGCGTTGGAGATTTGAAGCGAATGAAATGTTATCAATACACCTTTCGGCTAATCATTTGTTTATTGGTCATTTTTCTCAGTGACGTAACACAGTAAATAAAGGCCAACGTTTGTCTAGATCATTCAAATAGTATTGTTTTGCTTCTTTCCACCCAGGTTTTTTTATTATACTCCTAAACATGATGGACAGCGGACAGGGCGAACCCCATAGTCACGAGGACCTGCTGTTCAGTGGTGGAAACCGGCAACCTAAGCTCCGGGATTTGGAGTGGCGAACCACATAAGGCCCCGGTAAGTTAGATGAGGCAGTGAACCGGACGATAGCAGAGCTGCCTACCACTAACGTCGGGTGGCGGTGGTGGGGCTCGTACCTCGGACCATAGGGTCCAAGACACTGCGCCGCCACCACCTTGTTCATGCAATTGTCTTCACTTCTTCCCACAATCCACTGGCTAATTAATAAAGGTCTTCTCAATCCAGGAGATCCATGCTTAAAGAGACAACAGATACTGCATGCCTTCTTTGTATCAGTCAATTGCCTTCTATCACAGAGATTAGAAGGCCACAAAAAACAGCTGTGATTTTCACACGTTTAACCTCTCACACAAATTCGTAATGCCCATACTGGTTGGTATTTACCTCACACCATTGCAGGGAAACAATCTCTTTCTAGTACAACATCGATAATCTGTGTTCGGAAAATGGCCACAAACGTCAAAAGGTAAAGAACAGCAGGGTAATTTTACAAGAAGACTGCTAATCAAAACTTTTATGAAAGAGCAGGTCTTTGTGGGAGAGTAAACGATTCACAATTCCGAGTTTCATCAACTCAAACAATTCAGGAAATTTAGTGCGCAATTTGATATCTTGTAGTTGTAGTTATAGAAACGAAGTCTTTCACCGTCCAGGCATCAAGAATAAGAGGTGACTACGAATCAATATGGTAATACTGAAAGTTTGACCATTCATTATAGCATTCACAGTAACACGAAATATACAATGAATGCTAATAATCGAAATCAGCAATTTCAGTCAATCTACCAAAACGTGTACCAGAATAAATACTTTGGTATGGATTTAGACGAAGATATCTAGATAACGGGAGCATTTATCGTTTTACGGGGATATTTCAATCGGGCGAGGAGAGGTGTAAGTCGAAATGCATTCAAAGCGGGCAGCCTTCAGTTCAAATGGTTTGGAGTGATACACCACCAGACAGTGTTTGCTTGAGTTTTTAGCCAAGAAAGGAATCTTAAGCGTCGCGAATTCGCGGTCGGAATATAAAAGAATTAAGGGAAAGGGAGAGGGGTAGCCTTACCTGAATGTTTGTTGAATAGGATTGATACAGCTCTTCTTCTGTTTGAACTGCGCAGTTTGTGAGTTCTCTCTGTTTATCACTGTGCACAGAGGATTTAGCAATTACCCGATCCACAATCTCGTTCACTGGGATATCCAAAGCTTTCAAGGGAGGATGGGAGGCATGTCCCTCTGTCTGTTGCAGTACAATCTAATTTCGAAAGAAAAATATATAGTTGTCTATCTAAAAGCTCACAAGGGGAGTTTACATTTCAGTTTACGCGACAAAAATTAGACATTCACTTTCGTGCGACGGTTCTGCTTGCCCTTATTTTTGATTGTCTATTCAGATAAAGCAGCAGAGGGGAGATGAAAAGGTTCGAAACGGTGTCTAGGTGAAAATAGAGAATCCATAGAAACTAAGTTTGCAAGGACAATAGGTAGATACACAAGTGCAACTGCTAAATAAATTCACGTACGTCGCGCAGTGCTCCTGATCTTTAGTGATTCTGATTTCGAGGTTCGTATCCAGAAGTCTAAGGTGATTTATATGACCGAGTCACCTGGTCTGGGTTTCATGCCTACACGTAAAGTGTTACCCTTCATCTACCTCGACTAGCATCGCGAGCTGCGATAATCTGTTTTGAGACAATGGGAGCAATTGTACTTACATTTTTTATTTAAAATGTAATCAAAGGAGCATATAAGTGATACAATTATGAATAAAAGTGCGGGCGGGTAACCCCGATTATATGTAGGTCTACGCCTAACCTCAGCTTGTACGGTCACCCGATTAAACTAGTGCAATGCGACGTAGATAGCGATGTTGGAATTCATAAGTTTATTCTTACGCCATTTTCCTAATACCCACGCCTCTGCAATGGATTGACCATTACATCATCATCATCATCCCCATCATCATAATCACCGCATTGCGAGATACAATGAATTGAACTCTGCGGACAATCGCCGAGCTCTCAATGTACACGAAACCAATGGGACTGTAGAAAATGAACAGGTATGGGGCTTCACTGGAGGAGGGCAAAGAAAGCGAACCCACATGATCAGCAAACAGAGTGTACAACCTAACTGCGCATGCATAACCTCCCAAAACAATCGGAATTGAAAAGAAATGACAACAACAATGTCACTGCCGTTTGTTAGTTACCATACTCTTCAGTATCTAAAAACCAGCCAGTTCCAGTCTTTTGAACCCCAAACTGTTATGCGAGACACTCACTCCACTCACTTGCTCTATGCATTTCTTGATGCAGCGCTTTCACGTCATCTGTTGAACTTTATGTGATCTTCTCTTACCTGGAGCCGCGACTACAAGTAAGTTGTGCTGCTATAGACAACAGCTGCACATGCGCAATAGGGGTACTAACCAGGGAATCCCATTGCTATTTTTTATTACACACCTAGGTGTAATGAACAGCAGACGGGGTAAACCAATGGTCACGAGGACCTGCTGTTCAGTAATTGAAATCGGCAACATAAGCCCCGGAACTTGGAGTGGTGAACCACATAAGGCCCCGATAGGCTAGGCGTGGTATTGAACTGGACGACAGCAGAGCTGCCCACCACCAAAGTTGGGTGGCGGTGGCAGGGCTCGAACCTCGGACCGCAGGGTCCAAAGCACGTCGGTGACAGCGACTAAACCACTGCGCCAGCATAACCCGATATAATAATAACGAATTTGCCACTGAATGATCAACTCGACGGCCTACTTCAGAATTACTTACGCGCTCGCTCAATCCAACTGGTGCCTAACTACACAGTGGGATACATTTAAACAATGCATATCTTTCACGCCCAAATTAAGGATGTCAAAACGGTAAAGCAAAACTGACCAAACACTGGAGCAGTATATGCAACCTTTCTTTTTCAAGAAAAAAAATCATGTTTACACTAAAGATGATTCAGTCCTGTGTAGGCTTCCCGTGCTGGGAAGTTGTTTCATTGAACATGTTATCATCATTTGTCACGTAACTGAGTAAGCGAGAGTAACAATATACCATAATTCTTGACCACCAAGCAACAGAGCCGGGGTAGACGACACTCAGTCTTGAAGCAGGACTCTGCACCTTCGAGAAGCAGTGTTTACCACATGTAGTTGAATAACTTGAAAGTTTGGCAAAAGCGTTTTGTACATCCTTCATACATGCAGACAGACAAACGATATCGTCAGCGAATTTTCAATCTCACCACATTTCAATCAAACTTGAGAGGT
>UZAN01043162.1:27854-43224 GCA_900618425.1 Echinostoma caproni
GCAATACACAAACGGTAACATGTCAAAGTGATTCGCTTTGAAATTTCAATACTGCTGTGAATGGCGGTTATATGAAACGCAGAAAGCTGTTGCTCTTGTTTGTGAAAATAAGATACAGATTCGTGTGAACCGAGAGCTTTAAACTGAGTATAGAACTCCAAGACGATTTTTCACAAATACTACTACTACTACCAATAATGATACAGTTACTGCTGATAATAATACTAATACTACTACTAAACACATATGGGAGGAGTCTGCATGCATCAAGTTGTGGTTATTGGATTCATCCGTAATTCACTAGTGGAATAAAGGATTTACTGTTACATATGCAGGAGAGACAAACAGATTGTTAGTCTGAAAATCGCCGATCACAAAATTTTTAACCGATCGTTGAAATTAGACCTTCCGATCTGTATAATTTCACCCTGTCCGATGTTTCTCTTTAAGTGAATAATTCTCCTCGATTGGGCTTTGCATTTTTGCAAGTATAACCATACTACTACTTCTATGAATAGAAAAATGCTCCAAATTCATTCACTAAAATTATTTTATGCTCTCGTTTATTAAATCAATACACTAACCTGTCTGTCGTATTTATGGATTGCGCATAAGAGCTGCGTTTGGGTGCTTTCCTTGAGCCATTTGGACAAGTGATTACTGAACCCAAGTATATTCAGTTCCCATCGAATTTGAGCATTCAATAGGAGATTCGTCACACCTGTAAAAATGAGAAAAATCAGTACAAGGCGAAACTGAGTTTGGGCGAACATTCATATATAAATCACCGATTTTTGTCCTCGTTGATTAGGCATGATAATAACTCGATCAGGTTTGTGCACATTAAGGGTTTTAATAAAAAAGCATACATTTACAGACGAGTACAACGAAGGACGGTTTTTGGTCAGCGTACCCTATCCTTATTTTTCGATGAATCTCCAACAAATGCGAATTGTCGACTGGTATACAACTCCTGTATGCGGGTAACTGATTATTCACGCCAGTTCAGTGGTTGCCCCTAAGTGCATTTTTTTATTGCTTCTCACTTGGGATGAATTGTTTGGAAGATTTGACATTTATTATCAAAAAAAATA
Source organism: Echinostoma caproni (assembly GCA_900618425.1). Classification (NCBI taxonomy): domain Eukaryota; kingdom Metazoa; phylum Platyhelminthes; class Trematoda; order Plagiorchiida; family Echinostomatidae; genus Echinostoma; species Echinostoma caproni. The sequence continues at coordinate 28,949 of UZAN01043162.1, forward strand.
TTAAAGTATGAAGAGGAAACAAGTTAAAATCATTCAACATGTGTTCGCTTACTGGGATTTTCCCGATCCTCACCAGATCTCAACAGTAAGGAGTTTATCAGGTGCAGAAACAATGTACGATGCTCGAGGTTGGTCAGGTAAGGCATGATGGGGACCAAACTTGCAAATCGTTCACATTTATGCAATTCACCATACTGTGTGAAAGCGATCAGCACAGAATTATGGGTTGCGTAATCATTCGACCGTGCCATACGCTCCAAAATTTGCNAAAATTTGCAAAACTGGTACATGAATCCATTCGAGTGGAGCAGTGGATGAATTGATTTTGTCGGTCCACGTATTAGAAGGAACAAGCTTAGTCGGATCCAAATAGATGATTAGATTGCGTAAGAAAGTTTGAAATTGTTCGCCTGATGAGACAAGACTAGACGATTGCGCCAAAAAAAGAAAAATGTAAACTTTGTTCATCATTTTCTGAAATAAAGTACACTTCTTTATTGAAACATTGTACGCCAAATTATCAGCCACATACGGCTTAATTCTGAAAAGATAAATCCAGTGGTGATAAACAAAATCTCTATGGAAACAACCGCTTAATACCTGGAAGTATGACTGGTAGCAGTGTTTATTTTCCCAAGAACATGTTCGAATCTGTGGTGTACTTCAGCAATATTGTCCACACGCATCACCATAAACAACCACGGTTGGAATTTCCGTTCAGGTATAAGATATGGTACAAATCTCACGGCTCGTTGAGCGTTCACAGATGCTAGATGATGGTGGGCACTTGCTACGTGCCACCTGACCGGAGTACTGGTGGAGGTGACCTTACACTAAACATCAGCACATCCTTTCTATCTGTCTACTTGGTTAGTTTCTCACCAAATTTTGTTACTGTTTCTATTGTGTTGTTTAGCGCATTGGTCACCTTAGTCTTAACCGCTATTTCTACATATGAATGGATCAATCGCTTGGAATCCCTTGTTTAACCCAGTAGAAGGATTTGTTTGACTGATTTATCATAGTACGAAAAGTAGTGTCCAAAATTAGTACCACCTAAAGTCTTTTAGAATTGTCAAATTGCAGCGGGGGAAGAGGATGTTTTGCCTGATTGTGTGATGTAGCCATAATTTATCTGATTAAAAGTTACAACCGACTTCAAAAATCTAAGCTGTTTTGACTGCTTCCGACTGATACACCACTCCCCAGTCATCTCAGCCAGTACCACTGACATGTCATGGACCCTTTAGTTCAGAATTCCAAGCTAACTATCGCCAATAAAACTTTGTTGTACACAATTTCTTTGCCGTCCACATTAGCACCATGCACGTCACAATTAGTTTCAGAATGCATTTCTGGAGACAATCCATCTTTGGTGGTAGACCGCTTTGCTTTCGCCCAGTTCGATACCACGCCTGACCTATCGGGGCCTTATGTGGTTCGCTACTCCAAGTCTCGGGGATCAGGTTGCCGGTTACCATTACTGAACAGCAGGTATTCGTGACTGTGGGGCTTTCCCCGTCTGCTGTTCATCGCACACTGGTATAATAAAAAACGCCCAGTGATTTTAACAGTAGGAAATGAGGCCCTGGTGAATATTGCATAATAAACAACAAACGGGGTAAACCCCATGAGGAATTGCTGTTCATTCTTGGAAGGCCTCGAGATTTAAGTTTTAGACCACAGATGTTTCCACTAGGATAGGCGACTTATGTTATGCTACTTCGTTTAATCGGCGTCGCAGCAGGGAGGATGCAGACATTGGAGTTGCTATTGCGCGACAGCGCGAATCACTCTATTCAGGGGGAATAAATATAATACGCAAAGATGGATCAAACACCTAAACGGGCTGTCCAACCGCCCATCAAATGATGCAACCAGGTTGTCCACATGGGTGAAGCAGCATGAAGATCTGCAAAATGAATTAAGACCCACCTGGTTCGCCAATCTAGTAACTTCCCTGAAGATAGTAAATACCTTATAAGGGATGCAATATATCTAGAGCTTTTCGAACCTCATCTGCCAACTCTTATGGAGCCACTGCACTGTGACTTTTACTCCAAATGGGACCTAGAAGTGTTTTCGGAAGACCAAGCTGAAAAAAATCATTATTTTTTTGTCGTTTTAGATATCGTATTTAATGTTACTCATTTCACGTTAGCTATGGCGGGAAACTTATTTGACTAATTGGTGACTTCAATTTGTTACTGACCTCGAGAAGATTGAAACTCCAGTCTGATACTTCCCAAATAAATGGATGACTGGATGAACTGAGGAATTTGCGTGAAAGTAAATTCCATAGGATGGTCAGTTTAAATCAGTATCACGAATCCCGCTCTAGTAGTCACAGTTTACTATAATAAGTGCGAATTAAGAAGAAGTATAACTCCCATGTGACATTGCTAATTATTCACTAACTGTTCGGTGTTTGTCCTGGTCATGTCTATTTTCCATACATCTTGCTGTAATGCACTGTGCATCGCTCGATTACGATCACCCATGAGTTCCATTTCTCATTTCCCAACTATTGACCCTGGTTTTGTGTTTCTCTTAAATTTTATTGCACGGCTGCCTTTATATCATCTGCGATTTTTTTTGAACTCAGTGAAACGTGCTCCGAAAATGCGAGAGTGCTAGCAAGGTTAGAAAGAGATTGAAACAATGTATGGTGAATTTTATGCTATAACGCAATCTTACCAAAGTGCAAATAATACCGCATGGACAGAAAGTGAGATTAGAATAGTCGAAGTAGCCTGGTTCCATCTGTTCTTCCCACAAAGATCCATGAGACGACTGAATGCATTTAAGATCTGATAGACTGTTTGTTCGTCGACTGCTTTGCCCTTCAAGAGCCAAACCATCAAAGCTGTAGTCTCGATCAGCTCATCTGTTCTACTGTTCATCCTCTCCGGGTTTATTTCGTATGAACGCAGGTGGCGTTCAAAATCTTCCACACCTGTTTCCACACTGTGGTTGGCTCGATCCCGAAACAATCGTACGGTTTCCACCGAATCCACGTGATCGGACAAAACAATCTTCAGATAAGCCTCCAACACGGGTTGTTTTCGTATAGGCAAAGCAGTTCCGACAGGGGGAAGTTGTGCCACTGCCCTCGATTTTGAATCCGGGATGGGTTGGCCTGAATGGAATCTCCGATAAGAGTCACGCAGTGAACGTGCAAAGTGAGAGGTTCGTCTACTCGGTAAATCAGAAACACCAATTTGACTAGATTCACATTGCCCACTGCCATGTACAATAATTGCTGGTTTTGGAATTTTCGAAATCACCAACTTGTTCATCTGAAGTCTGAAATAACACATGCAAAATTACAATATGAGTGTTGGATGTAAACAAAACAATCTGATTATGTTACCAATCAATTTAACCAGCGAGATATTAGCGCTAGGCGGTTCTAGTTTTGTAGGAATGAACAACGGAATGGCAGTTACTATTACATGTTTTGTTTCTGTGTAATGAACATAGCGATAGAGTAAAAATAAAAGCAAACAACAGGTGGCAATAACTGCTGAACGAACAAAGATTCAATCCTTTGTTGCTAGAATAGCAGCAGGGTTTGCCCAATAGAGCTGTAGCGGTGCAACATGACAAGCAGAAACCACGGTGGCGCACATGAGTTGGATGTTGTATTGAATTGTACTGTATTTTAAACTGTTTTCAATCCCTTCTGTTATGAAGAGCAAACCCACAATCGGTCATACTGAGTACTTCCTATGTAACAAAAAACTCATTCCTTGACGTCATAACATAACTGCTGGTGAGAGGTCGGGACACGGTTCCCTTGGAACCCTGTTTATTTGTGAGTACACATGCAAAAAAGGACGCCGATTGTTTGATAAACATCCATACAAGATGGTGTTTAGGCATTTAAGGGGCGTGGAATAGCCGAACAGGATTGGGAAGTATCCGTTCTAAAACGTTAACAGAAAATCGAAAGTTTCGCACTGGACGTCTTGACGGCAGTTGAAAAACAGTAATCTTAACCAACTGGGATGAAAGTGCTTTCTACTCACTCCCTAGTTTGTAAATACCATGTACGATTTAGAAAAGCTATCATTAGAACACGCGTTCCCCACCATCACTTATAATAACAACATTGAAGTCTACCCTCATAGTTCTGTATTTATCAGTTCTGCCGTCTTATAATCAACGCTCTCCATCCTCGATAAACATTAATGACTCCATCCAGTGTGCCTGATGTGAGTTGCGTTCAACGGTACCCACAGCCTTTCTAGCTGTACATTCTAAAAACCACAGGTAGAAATTGGTTCACATTTGTTTACTGGTCTTTAGGAATGCTTCAAGTAGTTTCGCAAGGAATATTTTATTCATCTCACTAAAATAGAATAGAATTCTCCATTTGTTCCGACAGAAGCACGATTAGCTTATTATCTAGAGAAGGTTCATCTACCTTAGTGGAAGAAGTCCCATTAACTTGGCTTCCTTTTCTCATTTTTTTCTATACCCAAAACCCACAATTCACCTCATCTACATTCATCTTCAAACACATCGGCAATATAGTCTTTGTTCAAACACCACAAAAAGGTTTTAACAACAACACCTTGCCACACTGCATTTCGTCATCTGGAGAGTGGTCAAAAACACCTGAATGAATTTTCAAATTCAAATTTTTATTATGGGAAAAACACAAAGCCTTCACTTATCGAATCCCGTAGGGTATTTGCACTTTGGATGCCATACCCTATTAAATGCGTCAATGGGCTGTTCACAATGTATCCAAGGTCCGTGTCTACTGGAGCGACTGCTAATATTCCAGCATTCTCCTAGGTGGCTTGCCTGCAGCCAAAGAGTAACATTGCGAACAACTTCGTTTGCGTAATCATTTCAAAGTCCTCAGATTAATACCTTGTGTTGAGGAGATTTTCTTTACAACGAGAATGCATTGTCTCCCTGCAGACCCACTGTTACCCTGTACTATTTTGCGTTTCCTCTCAACGGAGTTTGTATTGGCTAGACGTTCTTTAAGGTAAAACTCCTAGCAGAGTGACATCGGTAGTTGAGCCCGTAGTAAAGCAATTACTTGCCGTCCTATAACCGGAAGTTCCCATGTTATTCACATAAAAATATATGTTAAATATTAACAAAACGCCATTTGAGCACTAGGACTGTGCATTGCATTTGAGCTGCCTAACGATATATCGTAAAGTTATGGTTCCGTATGCTTCTAAACAAATGGCTATCGAAAACAGAAAAGCTTGCTTAAATCAGTATAAATAAACAGATTCATTATTTGTTAATCTTAGTTACAAGCAGTTATGTCCAAATATTTCCTAAAATTAATACTTTGCGACACTCTGGAAATCAAATCACATATATTGGTCAAATAAAGTGGATTACTCAGTTGATTTAAACAGTTGCATACGTTATTTATTTGTACTAGAGTGGAACCGAAATCAAACTCACCTTTTGAAATGGGGACTACTTATGTAAATCCGCCCGGACAACCCCAATTCATTCTGCCCAAAATTTGCTTGACAAAGTGTAAACCCAGAGGCGTTTGAAATATAATATGTAGCTATATACCTGTTCTGTATCAATTCTTCAGAATGCAATCTGCAATCACTCTAGGTGCATACTATACCAGTTCACTAAGCTATGCAGAGGTTTTCTCATCATGAGTAAGCTGAACCGACACCTCATACTCGGATTGGAATGAAGTTCATGCCATCGCAAATGAAAGATGAAAATCTGGGAAGCATGGTCCACTTTGTCGCAAAGGCTATACGAAGAAGTACAGAATTTGTTCATGGAGTGACAACCGACCACCAAATGAATTCGGCCTCTGTAATTTTGATTGTTTCAAAGAGTGCTGTTACCCCTCCTTCTATCCGCTTCAAATCAATGCGCCTTTCTAAACCAGGTACTATTGACGTAATAGGTATGTCGGACGGTGTTAACCGAATCAATTAACTGACGCCATACAATCAATTATAGAAACAGCGCCGACCACTCTAGCTTGACAGTTCACAAAACAATACATCCTCGCCCCTAAGTGCTCAACCACTTCCATTTGGGGCCGCGCAAACTCTGATTGATTGGAGGACTAAGCATTAGGAAATTAATCACTACCCCACCCTCGGAGGCCCGCGCATTCCAGCGAATAATTTAATTATTATTCATTTCCAAAGGCTACTTTTTAAAGCTGCAGTGGACGCTTTCTGGAATTCAGAAGTTCCACTCTTCATCAGTCCCTTGATGTTTACGCATGTTAAGTTTCAGTTGGAACAAAAATCCACATTCGTGCGGCTACTCATTTGAATAAAGGGGTAGAGGGGAGATTGGAAAGTTCATCTGCACAAAAACCACAGTCTTAGTGAGAGATTATTCCATAAAAAGACAAGCTTCACAATGAGAAAGCAATTAGTCCGAGTAGGAGCAACTTCTGAATTCCTGAGACGATTCTGCACCAGGTTTGCCTGATGGGCGCATACATAATCCACGGAAAAGATTGATACGATTTTTCGGCAAATCAATCATAGGTGATCAGTTATCAAGAATCTGAACACGCTGGATGTTTCCATTTTATAGATAAGATATTTGATTTGTCCAGGGTAGGGAACTAACCCGATTTCGAATGTCAGTTGCCTAGGAAACATCATTGGTTGGCCTTATCCACATCTTTTATAGCAAATCATACCCACGGATGTTAAGCTGAGTGACAAAAACAATAAAGGATAGGAATCCCATAAATGTGGACATTCTGTTGGGTTATGGGACCAGATAAAGTAAAAACGGTGAACGATTTAACAAGGTGACCGGATCGGAATACATGGGAACAGTGAGCGTGGCCGTGATAAAACTTGAACTTTGAACTTTACATTGTGGCAGGCGTGAGAGTCGAGGTAAGACCGTGTTCCATGACAGATGGGATATCCAATAACTCATGGAACGAGGCGAGGATTTTGAATTCATTAGGGTTGTTGCATAAGTTCCCGCCGTGACATGAAACTATTTGTTCTACAAAGAAATTTTATTGTTTGGCAAATTGTTATTTACCGTTAGAAAGCCCGTACTTTGCTCTACAAGATTAAAGTAATTGTTTTTGTCTATACTAATTTGTCCTTTTAGCACTGTCAAATGGACTGTCAAGTTGACCAAAAATTGCACTTTCGGCACCTCCATCTTTTCGCCTTTAATTGAGGTCAGAAAGCGAGCGAAGCTATCAGAGATATTTGTGCCGTTTATGGAAAGGAAGCCATAGCTGAGAGATCTGCTCGGGATTGGTTTGCCTAGTCCTGCACGAACTCACCAAAACGCAGAAGAATAAGCGGCTTTCCACTAATGCTCAACACCAGGTGGTCACAGGCAAAGTTTCTCATACAGAATCGTTATTGGAATCGAGAAACGGTGTCCCTATGTGAATATGAAGCAAAGGAAGCAGTGGGTAGGCGGAAACTTATGCAACAACCCAATATTTCCAAAAGCCTACGCACTATTTGCGGAATTCATTCGAACAGACTCAGTACTGAACGAGATAATGTAAGCTAGAAGATTCAATGGTGTTCTTGTGGCGTAATCTAACCACCAGGAGAATATCTATCGATCTGTCATAAATAGGAATTGAAGGATAAATAATCCAGATGAGACAAATTAATGATGATACATTCTACAGACAAACTACGGATAGTTTAATTTTCTGACGGAAAAAAAACAGTCACACATGCATGCGTTTTGGCAATCTTTTCGATGACCGACAAAGCGCATTGGACAACTGTTTCGTCGTGTTTGGGACTCATCAATAGTGCGTACTTTTTGTGTCCCTGTCAGGAGTTGAACCGCAAACTTTCGGGAGGGGACTTTGAACTTTTACCCCTCAGCTACACGGTCGACAGTCATCACCTTGTGCGAATAGTTCAGTCAGTTTAGACGAGGAATGTTTGAATTAGCTCATTCGAGTTTTTCTTATGCGCCATGCAGACAAATATTTTGTTGCAGTTGACCATATATCCCCATAGGTGAAACACTACTTCTTTCAGCTTTTCAGGATTACTTTTTTTTCAGGGATGAGTGTTTTTATCCCACTTGTATTCTATTTGGATGCGTTAGTCGCTGCCTCCATTTTCAGCCGAGGAATCTTTGCAAGAGTTCGTCTCCCCTATTTTCACAAGATGGATGTGATCTTCTTGATGTAGTCTCGGGCTCTCGAGCATTGAGTGCAACAGAAATGCTTCATCGTACTTCCATCTTCGGGGAATTACAGAAGACCGTCGATCACTGTAACACTTCAGAAAAACTCAGACTTCATTAGACTGTCTTTTTAACCTGATTATTCAATAAGCTGATTCGGTAGCATACAATACCGACGTCTATCCCACCGGTTCAAAAGGTAATGTGGTATTAGTGGTGGTGTAGTGGTTTAGTTGCTATTACCGACGCACTTTGGATTCCATGATCCAAGGTTCGAACCTTACCACTGTTACTAAACTTTGGTGGTAGGCGGCTTTGCTGCCGTCCGGTTAAATTGTACGCGGAGTCTAGCGGAGCCTTGAGTGATCCGCAACTCCAAGTCTCAGGGCTTAAGTCATCGGTCTCCATGACTAAGGAGTCCTTCCCATCTGTTATTCATTGTACAATTGTATGTGATAAAAACGTAAAAGAATCGATCCCACTTAATGGCCCATAGTTATACCCATTTTGTCTTACTCTAGCCTTGAGGTCTTGAAGTGGCTCTCAAAACTCCACTTCAAGACTAGTCAAAAGGAACATCATCCAAGTTATTGCCTTTCTTTCTTTTCTTTTTCATTTTACTTCCTTTTATTGAATATACAAAGATACAACAATTTTTCAGGAAGAGCGAAGCGGCCAATCAGAGGGCTGCTATTCAACACACAAAGGGGAAATTCAGGTGGTAGTGGGGTTCGAACATACATCCTCGGGGTGATAATTTGGTGACATAAGCACCGGGCCACCACCGCCCGCCTTTGACGCTATTGCACATTCACCACAATGAGAGCGCGTTTCATATTTATGCGAAGATCCTAAAGAATAATTAGTTCTAATAGATCACAACTTTTTATTTCCTAACTGAGTTAATTTTTCTCATTAATTGTTTCTGTAGCCTTGGATATACGCAACCCTTTACGCTTTAACTAATATTTCTACTAGTAACAATTTTTCCCACCACTTTTTAATTTTTTTTATTACACACCTAAGTGTGTTGAACAGCAGACTGGGTGAACCCCATAGTCACGAGGACCTGCTGTTCAGTGGTAGAAACCGGCAACCTAAGCTCCGGGACTTGGAGTGGCGAACCACATAAGGCCCCGGTAGGTTAGATGTGGCAGTGAACCGGAGGACAGCAGAGCTGCCTACCACTAACGTCGGGTGGCGGTGGTGGGGCTCGTACCTCGGACCATAGGGTCCAAAGCACGACAGGTGACAGCAACTAAACCACTGCGCCACCATCACTCCACCACGAGGTGCAAAGGGATAAAATTGTATTTTCTCCTGCGTAAGTAAATAAAGTTCTCAATAATGTGTGGCGTGATACTCAGTATTACTGAATGAATGTCAGAGTTAAACAGCCGTTCTAAGCACTCAGCTCTAGAAATAAATCTCAGAATAAATTTAACGGAAACTCAACGGGAACAAGTATACGAGTTTGTTCTAGTGCGTGAAAAGATCGGACTTACCCATTTGTCTCTCTACGGTCGTTGCTCAAACTGTGGGATTTTAGGGGAAATCGCATTTCCACACTCTTCTCGAATTGGCCTGGGATTGGCGCGAGTCTCGAATCAACACTGGCTGGATCTGGTTTGATCAGTTGCGTCTGGCCGGTTCGCTCCTTACTGTCACCACGTAGGCGGAGATTTAATTTGTCCAAAAACCGCATGTTCCAACAGGTTTAAAATATGGGAAATGGGGTTGTAAAAGCCACAGTGAAACTTTTCCTTGCGTTTATATAGGTCCAACCGAATTGCACGCACTTGGATCTCCCTTTACTGGATTGTAATGAATAATCACTTCCTTCCTTTGCTCAATTTGCCTGCCCTAAGTTAAAATCAAGTTTTATAGGAGCGCTGTTTGTGCGCGGGTATGTAACACATATGAGTAAGTTTGTGTGCCATAGGTCAGTGGTTCGGTGACCTTTACAACGGCACATGTGGGACCCTGGTGAGGGCGCACGGGGGAGGGGAAGGGAGGAGTAGACGAGTCTAAACGTTCGTTGATTTGGGAGAGACCACCAGAGACCTCAGGTTATTTTCAAAAATGATTATTGCGAAGAGCCATCGTGTAGTGCACTATGAAACGACTTTTAGGGAAAATGATAACAAAATCGATCACTTCAGTCCTGATCAATGTATCATTATAGAACCAATTGCGAAATCTGTAATAATTATCGAGGAAAAGTTAGTAAAAATAAAACTTACAACGTATGAGCTTCAGTGGAGTGGTTTTGTGTCAGCAAGCCAAACATCGCATTCACAATATGAACTCGAATGATGGTACAATGTTTATAATCCAGTAGTTTTGTAATAGTTTGTGATAAAAAAACGTTGATATACATATATCGAAAGGAAGAGAGAAATGGATTGCGAAATAACCAAGGATCGGTTGAGGTACTAACGTGATATATTTTATTGTACTGAAGTGAATTCGGCGAAATTTTGTTGTGTTACAATGACTAATGTCGATACCTGGGCCTAGAGTGGAGACTCATATGCAGTGTGGAAGAAGATCGAAAGCAAACCTGACTTACAATGAATTAAAATAAATGCAAAATCGTCCTCTGTATAGGTTTGTAATTAGTTCATGTGCGGAGGCGTTCTCTTGTCATGTTTCTTTGCGTCACACTCAGCCCGAAGGAACCATGGGCACGCCTGTTTAGTTCATACAACTGTTAAACTAGCACTTTTGCACAGTGTGGAAGACGGATTTGGGTTGGGAATTAGAAATCTGAAAGTATTATTAGGATAAATAATCAGAATGCACTTAGGCTAGATTGGCAAAGAAACTTAGGGGATACATCAGTGTTACAGTTTACAACACTAAGGCAGATCACTCAGAGTCTTTGATTGCCTATTTGACCCATCTCGAAATCCCCAAACGGAAACCCCAGCGCAATCTCTATGTGAAAGTTACTTGGTCACGCCTCGACACGAGGTTTCATAGTGCTCCCACTCCATGACTCGCTTGCATCCATTAACGGTTTCGGCAAACGTTGTAACTAAGGATTTAACACATCGTCTCACCGACGGTCCACAAGCATTTTGCCCACTTAAACATTGGGTAGTTGGTCAGACTGAATTTGTCCGTGCACAATGTAACATAAACTGTCTTTCCAAATCTGTTACCTGCACCCCATCCCATCTCACACATCTCATCACCAGTCTCCTGGTCTAAAACTGGGGAGGAGACATTCGTAATCTGACTATTTGTTTGCTCAATTTCAGAAATTCTGGTCCAAAAATACAGTATTAAATTTGAGTGGACATTAGTGCTAGCGGCCGGCAAAAATACCAATTGTTCAATTGTAACGGCCAGTGAATGAGTCAGATTTAACTGAACGCCTTGTGGTTAAGAGATAACAACAATCAAAAAGTTAATACCTCTTTAATTATGTGAATCAGAGACAGAAAACTGTCAATCTGCATTAGCTTTGGGCAATTCACTGGGAAAGTCTCTAATGATATGCTCAATTAAAAAGGAAAGTGTTGATTGGTGTCATGTTCCGCTAATCAAAAGGGATAAATTGCGAAGATAAGCAGCACAGATTTACAGAAGAGAACACCTCATAGATTACTGTTCCCCACTGTTTCCACTTATACAACCGTGTGTTTTGATTATTGGAAAAAGTGTGATAACTGAGGATTATGATATGTACGCGGATAAAAAACGATTCAAAACTCTTATGAGAATTCATGGACTGGCCGCATTGATCGCACTGATTGATTTTGCCGAAAACCGTTAGAAAATGACGCACTGTGGGATGGATGGGAAACAACTCTAATTAAAACCATACCGCTGGCGTCTTTAAAGATCTCGGTAGGCAGAATATACGGAGGTTTTCGGATGTCCGTTAAACAATTACGAACAAAACGCAAAGTTATTCAGAAATTACGCAATATCAGCTGGTAGAGCGAGCTCTGTGCAAAAGCGTACGGGGTGTCCATGTTTGGGTTCGAATCCCACCGAGGCTACTGAAACTTTCACACTTTCAGCGCACCGTGAATGCAAAATGTAAAAAGCGGCCTCATCAGCTGCCCGGTGGCCGAGTGAGTAACATGCCTGCGTTCTGCCTGTCAGGTACCGTTTTCGATTCCCGTTTGGGTCGGTGGATTCGCACTGTTGATGAGACAATCAAGTCGAAACAGCTAAACAGTGCTGCCTGACTTCTTAGTCTACGCCCATTTGTTTTCTACACTATAAATTCCCTCTTTGAACTTAACTTAAGGCCAGTAGGTAGAGCTTGATCTGTACAAAAGCGAGACGCCGTCCATTCGTGGGTTCGAGTCGCAACGAGGCGTCTGAACTTTGTAAAATTTCACCATGACTCAGGAAAACCCGAACTCTTAAATCGTCACCTAAATGTAGAGAATTTCTAATGAAAATTAGAATAGACAAACTGCAAATGAGCAACATTTCAAAATAACGATCGATAAATCAACTAAGCGCAAGAAGGATTCATGATACATGAATACATGTCATGGATTTTGACTATTTTATTGAATGTTCCAAATTCATGACTGAACAAAATCAATGTAAAATTCCTGGACCTGCTGAATTCCACTCATTCTTATATAGGCCAAACGCCTCCTCATTTGAGAATGGACCAATAATACTTGATGTGAATTTGGTTAAGACCGCAAAACACCTTTGTAGGTAATATATATGCAGTTTTTCGGATGCAAATGACATGACTTCTGTCTATTGAATGTTTCACTTTATCTTAGAGCAGTTCAGTGACGCGCTATCAATGTTTTTTCGTTACGTTCCCTGTTTTCTGACAAATAGAACGATCCGGTATTCAATCTCCTATTTTTATTTGCTTGGAGAGCTATTGAGTAGCTATGTGTGGTGAGTATTAGTTGCTTTTTCCCCTTGTCTTCTGATGGTTATAAGTAAACGGCAGTATTTAATTTCGGTGTGAAAAAAATATTTCGGTAGAACAATAAACTTTCCAAATGGCATTTACAATGTGCGAAAATACTAAGCATTTTCATCTGCTCATCGATTGACATCTCCGTGGTCACTCGACCGTCATCCCCTATCCGACCCCGTGCAACACTACAACTTCAACTTAATGACCTCGCCGAACGAGTAGAGAACTATGTGACCTAGGATTACGTAACGCACGGTTTGTATCCAGCCCCAGACGGCAAATAACTCAGTGACCGAAACCCTACTACCACCACCACCGTCAGAAGATTATTCACGGAACGTTGAGTAAAACAACCCGTTATCTGGTTGCCGTAACCTTTCGTGACCTCTTGTTCACCTTGATAATCTGTGATGACGCTTGGTAGTGTATCGATAATTTCCTGTCCCACTTGACATGTTTTGCTCAGGAATAGATTTGAGGTGCAGGAATGCAAGTGAATTTGGAACTATTCCATATTCCAATTGATCAATTAGTTGCGTTGAATGAAACATTACATAATTCCGATGGGAGAAGTGAGAGAAACGGTTAAAAAACTGCAGTGAACGGTGTAGGAGACCGTGAATGTATAAATTGCTACCGTTAACTCATTTGTAACCATATGGGCCATATGGGTGTAATATGGGTTCGATCCCCAGTCGGGTCGATGGATTCGCACTGTTGATGAGACCCAACCAGGTCGAAACAGCTGTTCAGTGCTTCCGAGCTTTTCAGTTCACGCTTCATTTGCTATATACATGACGAATTTCCATTTGAAATAAATGAAATTGTCAGGAAATCTTATACAATGTACAATGTGATCGAATTATGGAAAGCTTTATAAACACGCATATCTGCCTACACACAATGGAGTATTAAGTTTTGGAGTCCAAAATATTCCATAACAGTTCTGATCAGATTTCATCCAAACCGAAAGCGATGAATTTTCCCTAATTCCAAAAAGAAACTAAACTTCATCTCTGAATAAAGGCACTCTGGATCATTGTATTCGCTGTTCCTGATTGTAAATGTTTTGATGTAGTCTGAAAATCGAAAACCTACGCAGTTTGAATAAAAAAGCCAAAAACACAGGTTTGCACAATGTATCCTGGATCATTTCGCTGCATCTGTACACGTGCATACTGCAGTCTACGTGATC
>UZAN01043163.1:15018-28228 GCA_900618425.1 Echinostoma caproni
GATGTGGAAAAATAAATAGGATTGGTTGGAGAGAGGGCGGAAAAGCTTATTATCACCACGAAAGACCAAAAACGGTACTTCCAGAGTAAGGCTGGATCAAACAACCAACTGACACATCTAACCCTCTTCAGACAATCTACCGAAATCACCAAGTCAGTTGTCTCATTGAGAACAATACTATCTATGAGTCTCTTCTCTTACCGCAGGTTGACATTTGGCCTGAAAAGTTATCAGAACGGGTTGAAACACTGTTTTCCATGGCAGTCTGGAAAATTCCTGCTAATCGGTAGCGAGAGAGATAAGTGTGATGGGGATGGCATCTTGGAACACGAGGTGCTCGACTTTCTCGGGACTCACTCGTTGTCTACTGAAGTTCGGTTCGTTCAACAACAGTGACCAATGACAGCCAAATGTAATAAACTTCTGAGGGCCATGCCAAACACGTCAAGTAGTAAGTGCGTCGCACTGATAACCTCTGCTGCCACGGTGCTAATCGCGGTAGAGAACTGAATAACTACCATTCTGATGATTCTTATCAAATATGACTCAGCTGTTGAGTGATTCTAAGACCTTTGATTGGTGAGACACTTAGCGGTTCTGCACGATGAATATATCGTGATATGTTTGTCGGGAATTTAGGATTTCGATGACAAAACAAGAAACCCTTTACATTTTAATCAGCATGCGAATAATATTTTTACCCTGCCCGACAATCAGAAGCACAATAACATTATCCCAACCACATTCTCCTCAAGTTTTACCAATATGCTGCTAATTATGTACAGAATTGAATTTGAGAGGCGCTTTCCACTTTTTTATGTGTCCAATTCACAAACTATAAGAGTTACTTATTAAAACGTTCACAGTTTAGTACTAACTCATATTAAAATAATACCATCGCATTTACTATTGTTTTAACTCTCAAGTTTAAGGGACTACAGTTCAATCGATTATAGATCGCGATAGAGGAATTTGCTCCCGAGTAAGATGGTTTCATTCAAGAGCATATTGGTTTCTGATGCAGATAAAGTTTTGTTCTCCCCCTCCTAACCTTTCACACCCAGTTAGCTTATTGATAATTCTTATCTACTGGGTGGGAGCCAAATACCACGGAGATCCCCTGTTCCAATGTCAAATAATGACATGAGTTGCTCAGGCACTGTACCAATTAATGGGCATAGTGCAATGTCTGCC
Organism: Echinostoma caproni; assembly: GCA_900618425.1. Taxonomy (NCBI): domain Eukaryota; kingdom Metazoa; phylum Platyhelminthes; class Trematoda; order Plagiorchiida; family Echinostomatidae; genus Echinostoma; species Echinostoma caproni. The sequence continues at coordinate 16,213 of UZAN01043163.1, forward strand.
ACCGTTGTACGGAGTATGACCACTAAGCATTTGTTTCATTTTTTCAAATATCGATCGATTTCTTTTTGGATTTTGCTGACACCTCGGTAGTTAATTGATGATAGTTCTGTCTGAATTCCTGTAAATACCTTTGCAACTTTTACCCTTCTACTTTTTACTCTGGCACTTATGGGCCCTGGTGAAACGGCGAACCACAATTTCGTTTTGAGTAGACCGATGAATTCATCGGAATGCGCACTCTTAGTGGGCCTCTGATTGAGACGGCAACACTCTCGTTCAGATGGTACATGATTATCCAGACCAACTGGTGTTTTTATCAATTCTTGAATGCACAATCTATAGACCGGATAGATTTTACATCTATACGAATCGATCATTGGGTTATAAGCATAAGGCCCGAAACTCATTCCGGCACAGCGTGCGCCTCGAGGTTACTCAACTGTCAAGCAGATCAGATTGATCCACCGCAGCAATGTTTCCTCTAAAATGGTGTCATCCACAACCTTACGTAATACTTTCTCAGGCTTGCACTTCAAGCCATTTCCCTCTAATTATATCAACCTGTTTCCCAAACACACCGAGTTCTTTCAGGGCTGCCTGGAAAACACCATTGCCCTTTGTTTAACGTTCTTGGGAGGCCAGAAAGGACCAGTTATTGTAAGGGTCTGCTCCAGGAGAACATGAAAACCGCTGAATATGCCTCTTGTGGGATGGTTTATGGGCAATGAGCTGGCCTACATAGGCGAAATCATCTCTATCATAGCAGGCTAGTAGCGAACAACCCCAGTGGTTGCTGTGCTCGAACATAATCTGAACACCGCATTTCTTCAGCCATAAATGTTCACCTCTGTACACCGTTCTATGACAATGACTATTCCCAATGGAAATTCTTTAAATAAAAACAGTTTTTGCGTCTTTTGAAGTCAATGAAATTCACCACCACCTCTGGTTTGGACAGCCTATCCACATAGATTTGCCAAATAATGCTGCTGGAATGACGAGATTCCTCGTAAAAAGGCTACTATATAGCCTCTTTTTCGAACTCGGAATGTTTGCGGTCTGTAACTGTTATGCACATTTACAAAACTCACAAAACCTTCTCTCCCCCCTCCATTCGGAATAAAGCCCATGGAATATGGTACTCTCACTCATTTGCGATTCTCCATCAATGTCCCCCACAACCCTTCCCAGTTTGCTTGTGAACTAAACAGACACCGTATCTTGATTGTAATACGAACTCTTTCATCTACTCTGCGAAATCCTCTACATTTGAATCCATCCACAGGTGACTTTTTTCTTTAAAAGCTAGAATCTTTTACTCCCTCTCCAACCTTTCTTTTTTCTTCTGGTTTACCAATTCTCTCGGTTTGTGTTACGCATTCAGTTTTACCGCTAAGTTATTATTTAATCAGCATCAACTGATGACTGGTTGGTCCTGCAACGGTTTTCTTNTTTCTTTCTCCTCAAATCTGTATTGATTATTCTCTCCCAAATGCAGTCTGACGATATCGCTTGATAGCAAGTTATCAAATCAGTCATAGAGATTGATTACTGTTCGTGTCATGTGGCTCAAACTCACCTCTGTTTGTCAGACCAAGACCGTTTGTTCAATTCGACTCTGTGCTCCAAATGCGTCCTCTCTCTCTCTCACCACCTCCCTTTATCACACTGAGTTTTTGTCTGACCCGGCTCTACTGAATTTCCCTCTATTTTCACATCCGAACTGCAAATAGACACCTTGATGTGATGCTATGGAGAATGGTCTCATTCCGGTTTCCCATACAGAGTTCCGCATGGAGAAAATCAGACCTTGGTAGTTTTCTAAGTAAGGCAAAATCCAATCAACTACCTGTTAGGACGGAGCGCACAGAACCCGTCAGGCCACGCATCGATCAGCGTCACACAACAAGTACGTTCCTAATGCCCAAACTGAGCTACAAGAACCGATTTTCAATATTTTGTTAATATAGTTATCTGGTGTTTTCCGAACAAATCATGCTTTTGATTCTGAGTATACACAATCGATATCTCGTTGTTGTTGTCCCCAAATCGAATAGGTGTGCGTCACTGTAAAGATTTACATTTTTCTTTCAAAATTCAGCATGCTGACTAACATGTTACCATCTCCAAATCCGTTCATTCTCCAACTGTTCGGGTGACTTATGACCTCACCCTTTTTGATCTTGCCACACATACAACATTCCATTCACCGCATGCGTGACACTATAACGCGTGGCAACCTCACCAGTGATATTTTATCGTGAGTGCTTGTATCTGATTTAACCTTTTGGATTCCTGACATTTTAGTTGCTCTGTCTTACAGGTTTATCATTAACCCCAACCCACGGAGGACCTGTCTGCCAGTGTTTCTTTGTCATCACGTGTCCCGGTCGCCTCGTAATCGTTCGTCTCTCACAAAGCCTCGTCTCGCCTCGAGCTGTGAGAATACGATCCGAGGGACATACTGTCGCGCACCTCTGTTCACTCCGCTGCGGTACAGAGCCCGGAGTATGTTCTCGTATTACAACACCTCGTTTACTTGCTCGACAGCCCACCTTGCTCATGCACTTCCATCTCCATCGTTCCGACCACCCACTTGTCTTTGACCCCGGTCAATCACCTGATGCCTTAAACGTTTGACCTTGATAGCCTGATTGTCCTTCATCGTTTGAATGTTGACAAACCAAATCTGTGCGATCGCATCTTTTAGTTACTGTCCCACCCGTACTCCCGTATGACTCATGAGACAACCTGTTCGCACGGTTTTTGTGTAAGCCAATGATTGTCTCCTGCTACGGCATATCAGACTGTTAGACTGGCTGTATTCTCCGACCGGGTTGGTTCCTAATTTGAGTAGACGTAGTTATCCTTGCATTGTGTTCTCCTGTCTTGTGTAAGGGGCTCGGTACCTGCGAATCACTCTATTATTGAAGGCCAATGCGGTACATAGCTTACCGAGAGTTAAATGACGATCACCCACTAGGTTGTACATGCAGTGACTTTAGTCCGATCGATACATTGAGTAACCATTGCGATTTTCGCGTTTCACGTTAACAATACCAGAATGACAGATCAGCAGGACCAATACATCGAAAGGCATTACCATACGTCTTCTAGCGTCTAACACGTTACACCTGCCCCTTTCTTATTTCTCGTCTAGTGGCCTGGCGAAGAGAGCCATCGAACCAGTCAAAGCAGTATCACAAAAGCAGCCACCGACTTCATCATTAACCGAGCTCCACGAAGTTCTGTTTGTTTATGAAAACCACGATGGAGATTATAATGGAGTGAACACTGAAGACACAAATAAGACCTGGATTCCCCCGCTACACGTGAATGGGCATCCATTCATACTGTACCCAACGCATCCACTGAACAATACAATCCAAATAAGAAAACAATTCGAGGGAAACCACTTTCTTTCATAGGTTCATACGAGATTGTGGAACCAGAGTCTGTGGGAATCGCGGACAATGCCGGGCCGGTCTATGACGGAAACAAGAATAGAACTTTGTAATGGAAAAATGATCTGACGACCTGATGACGGTATTCATGAGCTTCTGGTTTACAATGAAAGCTCGTTAAAAGACAAAGAAAAATGTGATGACTTAGAAGAGGCGTTTCTCAAACTCGAATAGATCGGACTTAAGGTTAACCAATTGGTTGTTTCGTTCTCGTAACAGTTTCAAAAGGGTGTAAAGAGATAGTGAGCTGAGATCACCGGTTCAAATGAATTTATATCTGCTCCAGTGACTTGATTGTTTGATTATCGTCTTCGATTAAATGATCGATTGTCTGATTGATTGACAGATTGATTAGGTCAATGGTTGAATAGTTCCGTCCTTAAATCACGCTCATAATGTGCCAACCCACGCTCACCAGCGGCCGTTTGGCTTAATTACTGGCAACTGCAACTTCTAAAGTGTTCAATTCGGTTTGTGATCGCATGAGTGAAAGTCAGGAGGTCTCAAACACCAGGGATTATTAGGAGCGTCAGTTACCCGTTAACTTACAGAGCACGTGATGAGTACACCGAGTGGCAAAAGAGCTCATTTTCCATGCTTCATAATTAAGTCCTTACAACATAATGTATACAACTAATTACAGATAGGGGTTTACGAGGGAAATAGAAATGTCATTCGCATGATCAAAACGTTGAATCATAATTTTCACCACTCTGGATGTGAGTTTTGTAAAGAGCAAATTAGGATTTTTTCGGGTGTTTCAAGACGACTTGCTTGTCGGCACCCCGGTCATGGTAGCGTAAGAGATTGTACAAATTGCTTATGAGAGAAGGGGCTGTGAAAACGGATGCTGGCTGTTTCCGCTGTGTCGATAATACGAAACCGTAAATGGCTAGACCGTCTCATTTTGACTCTTTACATATGTCTTGTATTGGTAGAATTATCAAGTAATGAAAACAAACTTTCTTTTGTCATCGGTCGTTCATCGTATTCAGAAATTATCTCTAATGCTAATATTGTCGACGTGATATTGGTTGCTTCTCTCATCCGAATCCTCGAATCCATTTTACATGATAGCTAATCTTCCCATCTCCCCTCACATTTCGGTCTATTCAGACTTATTTGGGAGATTATTCGAAAATATAATCTTCGCTTTTGTTGATTGGCCATACTTTGCGACGATTATCTACTTGTTACACCAAATTCACAAAATGATTTCAACTGCAAGATCTATATTCCGATGTAAAATGTGGTCGTGTGAACGTACGGTTATATCTAAATGAGAGCAACGTAACACAGTAGACCCAATCGACTCAACCCGCATAAAATATGGACAGGAATTAGAAAAATAATTTTGGGTTCACGCCAGTGTTTTGAATCGTCGTTGTTACTACTTATTTCACACAAGTAGTCAAAATAAATACATCAAAAAAGGAAATGGATTCCTATTTGGTGAAATCGATAAAGATTGCAAAGACATTTCGTGTCAGAGCTCATTGAACTTCTGCTTGTATTCGATGTACAATAGCAACCTAAAAAGATGAATAATATCAGAAGAATGGGTCAAGTGGTGGTGGTGGCACGGTGGTAAAGTTATCACCAAATTATCACCCTGGAGGACGTGTGTTCAAATCCCACCTCCATGGCCTGACTCCCCATTGTGTTGTATGACAGTCCTTTTACTAGACGCTTCCCCCTTTTTGAAAATCGTATGGTCGTGTATTCAATAAGCGGAAGAAAAAAATGAAAATGGGTAATTGGGTGGAAAATTTAAATAGAATTACGTGATGTTCGGAACCGGATAGAAATTTTATCCCCTCGCTAACTTTTATTGAATATAAAATAGCATTAAATCATTTTCAGGAGGGACGAAGCGCCCAAACTAAGGCCAACTGTATAATACAACGAAATGGTCGATTGAATACCGCGGTGATTTTAGCCACTTAACCTCTAACGATTTAAGTGATACGCCTGTGAAATGACAAAAACGAGGTTAATTATCTACTTATTTGGATACTCGCTTAATCGAACAGATAACGAAAACAGGAAGGTCTGAGAAAATATCACTGTTACTCGAAAAATGAGAAAATTCTCTCCATCCGAAAAAATCACAAATAAATCTAGCCTTCTGGTGGTGCGCTCCCAATTCCCACGATAAAAGTGATGCAACCAACTGATCTGATTTTCGTGAAAAAGGTGTTTTTTTCTATTCACCTTCGCTGAGTGATCTCACGCATGCCAGTTTACCTGCATCAACATAGGAGAGTAGTAGTATTCGGTATCCGCAACACATCGGTGTGTGATGAATGCGATGATAGAATAATTTTTCCATGTGGGGACACGTGGGAAGCCAGGGAGTATAGTGTTTGAATATTGAAGGTATTAGACAAACGGTTTACATGTCACCGTCTCCCTGATAGTGACCGGGCTTTTGTGGTAAGTGGGTGACCTTAAAGAAGGATAACTGGGTGTTTGTGATGAACCTGTTTTCTATTCGCGTCATCCTTAAAACAGAAAAGAGCATTTTCGCGATTCAAAATGTACACTAAGACCAATTTTGAACTACTACAGTCCGAATGCACCCAGGTTGAGTTGTGTGTTGACATCAAAAGTGACTAAACAAGTAAATATTGCAAAGTAAAAAATTGTCGTGTATATGGCAAATGAAGAGTGAAATGAAAAGCTCGGAAACACTGGACAGCTGTTTCGATCTCGTTGGGTCTCTTAAGCAGTGTGAATCCGTCGACCCAAATGGGGATCGATCTCGGGGACCTCACAGGCAGAGCGTAAGCGTAATACCCACTCAGTCACCGGGAAGCTGATCACACCGTTTTTAATTTTCCATGAGAATTAAATGTTGAATAAATAAAATGAGAGTGAAAGTAGTTCACGTATCGCAAGGCTGCCGGTCGAAATTGTTGAGACGACAAATTGCCGCCAAATGGTGTACTTGTTGAGGGTGATGTAAGTGGTACGCGGTACGATAGGGTAATATTGCGAGAATCAAAAAAGCAGGACTTCAGTTACCAAAGATAGAAGGTTTAAAGTATACAGATCAAAAGAACAGATCGATGTACACGGATGAACTCAGTGGATCGACATTCCAAGGTATATGTATGGGGTTGTTCTTTTGCGGCTTGGAGAGCTGTTTAACATGATTGATACGAATTGTCTAAAACGGTTGTGTGAGCAACTGAAGAGTCCAATGCTGTCTGCAACATTGATCAAACATCATTCTCAGTACCCTGATGTCAAGAAATTCACCTCTCCATGTGTATTTTGGTGTTTGCTTCATACCGTGGCCAGCCCATACAATCAGTTGATGGCGATCGCTCGTTATCTTCAGGGTCAGTTGTAGCAAACAGTCTACCTGGCAAAAGTTAAATTTGGTGTTCTCCTTACTTGCAGCGCAGCAGTCGGAATCGTTCATCTCTTAGATCCCCGGATTCCTGAAAAAGAAGCAACTAGAAAGAAGGCTACAGGTAGAAACGACACTGATTCGCGTCTGTTACCGTACCCTCCATTGGGGCACAGCTGGTCTGATCCGTCTGGAGCGCCGGACTCAAATCAGGTGTCAAGAAACCGTAACACCTTTCTTCCTTCCTGGCGTTGTATCACCAAAAACAAAGATAGAAGAAAAGACCAAACAGTTGATGGGCGGAATTTGACGGTAGACAAAATGCGCACCGTTCAGTTTAGTAGCTGGATTTTCGGAGATGATACAACTTTATCCTTTGTGACAGCTATTCACGTTCGCAGTAGTCCCTGGTTCTTGATGAGATTGGTGATAGTCATAAGTGCTCGTCAAAAACAAAACATAGGCGGCTGAACCTCTTAAAAGATACAGCAGCATGGAGCACCTTTGTGCTCTAAACATTCTCATACATTAAGGCTATCTACCAGTGTTGCACTCTCTATCTCTCTCACACCCACACTAAGTCATTGCGTGCTTACTGAATCACGTGTTTCTCGTACGATGAAGCAACCAGTAAAACGGGTAAATAGGTAATCTGCCCCACTATCGAAAGCGGTTGCTTTTTAACAGGCTCTCTGTGTTCCTATTCTTCATGTGCCCAAGCATATCGTAACCTCGCATTAAATTCTCACGAACATAATTCACTTGTGGATGCGAAATAATGTATCGTTTGAGTTACATTTGAGACTTTTAGTCACAGGAATATCGCATTTTATACAGAAACACTAAAGCTGTACGAGATATGTCAAATGATTTGACGATACGGGCACATCAGTTAAACCTTCTCCAATCGACATGTGTTGCAGCATGTAACCCCCCCCCCCACACACACACCTTATTTCTTAACGAAGCTTTGCAACATCAATATTTATAGAAAATATTTTGTTCAACATCAGTTGACCTCAGAATATTCCAATACTGCAGCGCGACTAAAGTTTGTGCGTCAAGGCTAAGGGACTACGGGTCTTGGCTAAAGCATTACTGATTTTGGCTAAAAGATTGCGAGTCGAGGCTAAAGGATTGCGGGTTTTGGCTCAAGCTTGATGAGAAAAGGTGTAGTTGCCTTTTCGCTCTCTCTCTCTCTCTCCCTTTCCCTCGCTCTCTGTACACATTTTGGATACGACAAGCGCACTCCTGTATACTTGTGTACAAGGTAGCGTGTACCGAAATTTAGAGCGCATTAGGGGATGGGAACGAAAAATGCTAATTTAATGTTCAAAGAATACTCGTTATGAGAAAAATTCTTTTCACAAGAAGCAATGAGATTGTCAGAAAGTGTCACAACTAATTCATCAATAGAACCGTGATTGAAATCATCCAAACTTGACGCAATATTCTGAAATCTTGTTGAAGTAAGCTGGGACTAACTGCTAAAGAGCGATAAAGTAAGGGGACGTAGAACAGAATTATATCTAGGATTAAAGAGAACTCATCGGTAAATGCTTCCGAATCAAGTTGGTAATACGAAAGGGGATGTGAGTCGAACAACACATACTGTGGTCACTTAGTATCAATTGATGTATTTGATACAGTTCGCACCGAATGAATAATTATTTATCACTGTCGGACTGGGAAGGGGGGATGGGAAAGCATTACGAGCAATGAAAATCAAAACTGACGCGTTTGTTGATATCTAAACTGAGACGGATGCAAAAAATTTTGTCGCAGGAAGACATGGGCTGGCACAACAACCAAATGCACCGCGTAACTCAAAAATCGCGCGGTTCACTGCAAATGTGTATGTGGGAAGTATGCACAAGAGCCAGGACAGCTCCTTAAAGCACCGTAGAATTGTTGAACAAAAGTTTAAACGACACCGTTTTAAGTGTTTTTTTTTAACTCTCAGTGAAACAATTGAATGGTAAATGTGTTAGGTTCTGCCCAGAAGTATGACCGACACCAGCACCCCTTGCCTAGGCCCCAACGGGGGAGAGAGAACGACTGGAGAACAACAGTCAGAGTGTATTCTTTGATCTTGATGCGATACGCAAACGACATGGTGACGAACCAATCAGGTCACGTCCTTGATACTCCGGTTAATCGATCGGACTACAGCTGTCTGATTCACCCTAGTCATCCAATCCGGAATCGATTTACCTTGGGCGTCGCGGGCTTATGGTGTGACGCGGATCTGTGCGCAGTTTGACGGGTTCTGTTCGGTCTGTCCAAACAAGAAGAAAACACCATGCTGAAAAATAGTCAAGAAAAATGAATTAAATTGATTTAGCAGTCTTTCAAAGCCCTAGTGATAATGTGACCAAGGTTAGAAACTGCAGTCAGAAGGGATCTATTTGGATGTGAGTAAACTTATTTAATCATGGGGAATGTTCGTAGACTGCTGCAGGTTTTGGTCAAGCTTAAGGACGACGACGTTTGCAGGGGACAAAAGATTTGACTGTTCTTGAAATCGGTGTGGAATACTAGAATTTCGAAGTGATTCATTTGTAATTGAGGTGAATTCTCAGCAGCTCCGACTCTGAAAAGTGTCCGAGTTAAACCACTACAATTATTTGGAAAATTAAGTATATCAACATTCGAGAGCCACTTCGTGCCACAGATAATGCATGATCAGCTCGAAAGAAAAGTGATTGGTGATTGGTACGGAGATTTCCATGTGCATCTCGATCCAACAGCCTCTGCTTCCATCCACCGAGAAGCCGGATGCTTTGCCATTGATGCTTGCCAGTGCCACTCGTCGAAATTCAGTCGGAGAATAATGACTTTCATCGCTTCGTTTGAGCTTGATTAGCCTAACCTCGGAAACCGTGTAAGACTTATGCGCACGTTCACTTCTGTTTCCACAATGACATCAATAAGACATGGTTAGTTGTTGTACAATTGAAACTGAAACTGAACTGAAATTCATTAAGACAGAGAATAGCTTACCGTTGGACACAGACTGATCGATCCCTTTTCTTCCTGAAACTTGAATGTACCATGGTCCGGTCAATAAAATTGATGCGAAAGATCCTTATTACAACCTGGACATCATGCACTCATCGAAACCATTTAGCTTCAGTTGGTACATACTTTGTCATATTAGGGGGTCGTCCCGTGATGAGTTAGCTGGAAGTGGGGGTAAAAAGTGTATTGAATCGATTGAATAGTTTTTCTCCGCCTTCTTTGATATGACTTATAATGAAAATTTCATCAACTTGGCGACAGTATAGATCTAGTTTTGAAATGTTCTCTTTAAGCTTCCCTTCTAGATGGCCAAGGAAAATATCCGCAAAAATCGGTCTTTTTGGACTGCTCATGGTGGCTCAACCGGTGTGCCGATCTCTCCATTCCAAAAAACACGAAAATCTAACGTTTGACGTGCATAGAAACAGCATTCGTGGTGGTTCATCGATGACGATCGAGGACGATCGCATCGAGTTTTTAGGTATGACCATTACTCGTCGACCAGATAGATCAATGAAAAGATCTGTCTTCCGAAAGAGCACGTGATCTGGACAATATTTGCACTTCACTGGCTTCTTCCCCATTTGATACAAAACTGATCTCGTTCGTGCATTATGTCATCCAGCGCGTGAACTATGCTCAGAGGACTCTTTAAACGATAAAAGTGACCTCTTAAAAGAAGTACTGCACACAAACGGATATCCATTTGCATTCATCACCAAACATTCTAAAGCAACACCAGACATAGGAAAACAAATAACTGTCCCCCAAATGAAACCTTATGCGAAGTTATCAAACAAAGGCGATGACTTGAGTTAACTAGCCGGCAGGCCATCGAACTGTGACCTCAAGCGCGTCTATTGCAAAAATGGACCAGTCATCGTGTTCATTATTACTCGGATTTCAATGACATCGGTGAAATAACCATTGCTCCCCTTCGTCAAATCAAACTGGATTTACCAGTTCAAGTGCGGTCAACTGCATAAGCAGGACATATAGGCAGTTACGTCACCGAATGAATGGTCAGACGCATTTTACTAACAAATTCAAATCGCGTCGTCCGTCCATTTGGCAATGGGTTTACCTCATTGGTTACCAACACATAATTCAGCAGGCAAAGAAATCTGATTTACTGACCTAGTTTTCCAATGAATTTCGTTTTACCTCTCAAAAGAAGTAAATGTATGCACACATATTTTACTCCGGCTTGTGAACAAGCATGGTGCCAACGCCACAACCATATTGAGAATAACAATAATATGGGATAGGTGGAATGGGGTATAGAGCAGAGTGGAAAGAGAGTGAAACAGTTTAATACCCAGTAAGGTGATGTCATCGGCATATTCCAAGTCAAGAACTCTGTTCCCTGAGAGGAGTTGGACTCCACCGTTTGTTAGACCGGACAAAGCATTCAGTAGAACATCCTCCATGGCGAAGTTAAAAAGGAAAGGGGACATAGGGAAGCCTTGTCGAATACCACTGGAGACGGCGAAAGGTGGCGAACATTGGCCACAGGCCCTAACCCGACTTGAGGTAAAACGATGCAACTCTTTGAGGATAGACACATATTTCTCAGGTACTCCATTCCTCAACATATAGCTCCATAGTGCGTTCTTTGTATTGTATTGTATTGTATTCAAGCTTTAGCGAGTTATATATACAAGCTTTCAGCCAAACAATAGACCACCGTTACAATTCTGGTAAAAACAGGGGGAAAAGTGGGATATTAAAACGTACAAAGGTATGAGTTAATTACCCAATGCATTAGAAAGCTCAGAGCGAATACTTTCCTTGTCGGTCAGTATCCGGGCAAGATAGGGTACCAAAGAGTTCCTGTATGCGGATATGCGGGACGGGATAAGTTTGTACTTGGAACGGTTGGAGGGGTGGGCTTTGCATGCACACAAGTCAGTGTGTAGAGGATGGGTGCAATCAGACAGGATATTGTCAGCAAACTTTAAGCATGCATCAATATGGGCATTACACATATTGCCAATCAGAACAGATAATGGAACTCGGGAGACACGGCTGATCATTGAGAGGCCGAGCCTCAGCAACTTGAAATCAGCCTTCAACAAACCAGGGAAAATTACAGGAAAGCAATAAAGGGGTATAGGGGGGACACATTGTTGAAAGGTGTTTATCACCGACGAGTCAGAACAGAATTGGCGCA
>UZAN01043165.1:4542-17960 GCA_900618425.1 Echinostoma caproni
TTCTGGATATAGTTGGAGGGGAGCGAACTGGCGATACGGAACGGGGCGAAGACAAAAGTGATGAATCAAAGTAGGTGCCTCGAGAAATGAGATGGGAGAGAACATTTGAAACAGAATTTAATTTATTCCCACTATAAAATGGTTCATAAGTTAGAAACTCATTGTCCCCTAGGCATGAAAAATATGCTTTCCTTCAGCCTAATCTGGGAATTCAAACGTTCCATCTCCCATTACGCCCGTTAGTTTACTTATGAACAGTCTGGGAGTGTTAGAGATTTCGAAAATGACCTTTCACCATACACTCAAGGCAGCCGATTGAGGTGAGACTCTTTTATCAAAAATTTCAGCAATTCACAATCAGGTCAATACAAATTCAAATATAATTCTCATTTTGAGCACATTTTAATTTTTCCTGGCCTTAATTAATCAAAAAGGACTCTGTTTTGTTGTCTTTTTCGCTGCCGTATCTTTGCTAAACTCTTGAACAGAATTTTTTCTTTCGAAACACTTTATCTGTATTCTCAGTAGCATCGCGTCAAACTCAAATAGACACCCGAAGCTCATAACATACAGTTACGAAAACGGTATAAATTTTGAAATTGATGGTTTCCTGTTAATTTGAGGAATATATTGTACATCAACTACGACAGATGAATAATGCAAAAAACAGTTCTATGTTTATTTTGTAACACGTTTCAACATGTGAGGACCAAGTCGAAAACTAACCACGCCACCCTGATGATTTTTTTTTCTATTTTCCGGTTGGAATATTTTGGCGGGTATCTCCCAATACAAATTAAACAAAACAAAAAATCCCTTGGGCTGAAATACCATCACTCAGTAACTTCAGGCAGAACCTTTGAATTTCTACGTCCAAAATCGTGTTCATTTTAATCCATTCCATCATCTTTCACATATCATTTGGCTAACGGGCTATTTTCTTCTTTATCTCAGCTTGCACTTTTTACTCAACGATTTGATGTATCTATAATTGAAAAGTGCCGGATACAAATATGGAGTCGATTTGCCTGCATTGTACTAAATCACTAGAAAGCAGAAAATTAGGCTGACTTTTCAATGAATCTCAAGGTGGAATCAAAATAGATTTTTCATTAACTGCGGACATCTTCATTTGGATGTTTTTGTATTGTTTTCTTATTTGTGTGGTATTGTACCTTTAAAAAGGTGACAAAAGTTCCAGTTAGATTATCATTTTGTTTCTTACACTAATAAGGAAAACAGCGGATCGATGGACAAGCATTAGGTTGTTTGAACCAATAAATAGCAGTTTAGAATGCATTGCCTTGTAGGCAGTGCCGCTTCGTCTGCAAAGCCCGAGAGTGAACGTACGGAAACATGTTAGCCGAATAAGCAATTATTTACAAGTATGCAACAGTAAACTACAGACTTGTGGACTGAGGGAAAAATGGAGTATAATACACTGAACACAATTAAAGGAGTAAGTAACACAGTGGGTGAGCCTCGCTTTATAGAGTGCTACCATGTCGGCTCACACCGAAAAAGTTATGCTAGCAGAAACCGAAACACAGTACTCCCCGGCTCTTCGAGTTTCCGATTTCGATAGGTAACCACGTTTAGTTTGTGGTTTAATATGCGCGCGAGAGGCTGGGCTCATACAAGAAAAAAACGTGAATCATGTAATTAATCGAGCGATACAAACATCCACATGTCACAAGAGAGTCAGAGGAAGCTAAACCTATCAGGTTTAACGAAGGGATAAAATCTGTACCATTGTTTACTCCAAATTGAACCACGCGTTGGGCACAATTTGAATAATAATACAGGATTCATCTCACCAAAAAAGAGTTCCCTTGAATCGTTATTCTTCTTTTTTTGCTGAACTAGATATAATGATTCACTGTAGGCGAGAATAAGCTCATTTCACACCGATTGCCAAACGGATTCTTCATTAGGTACTCAAAATCTACCATCTCCTATCAATTGTATTATCTATGGGATCAAAGAGTGAATAGAATAATGTTTAAATGTCTAGATAGAATACGGAACAACTATATGCCACAGGAAAGACAGAAATGGGCAGTTGGATCCATGGAAGTAGATTTATTGTTAATCAATAACACTTGATACATATATCGTAATTTCATCCTGTCTGTCCATCTGTCTCTCTGTTAGTCACTCTGCCCACAAGCCGGCTGTCACGAGGATGTGGAAAAAACAATATGCTTGATAGAGTTTTCCGGTTTTTCTACGGAAGTACAACAATATTATTAAAAATCCCAAGCTGACAGCTGGTAAAACATCTGAAATCATCAATCATAAATTTCGAGTTGACCAGATTTTTTCAATGTTCAATGTTCTTCAATTAGAGGCAGAGGCGAATTTCCCGTATGAGCTTCATCACCACAGACTCGAAGATCTCATTCATGATAGATCTGCATACCACATTGTTTGCAGGACGCTGTCGAGCTTCCTCTTGAACATCTTATCAGGTCAACACGGCATTTTCCTAATGTAGCAAATAACCGAAGGGTAGTTGATCTTTTGAATAAAAAAACAGCTTTATTTGTTTCTCTGTATATTCCCGGATAGGGTTTTAAGTATTAAGCCTTAAAAGTTACTATACACAGAGTGTTCTAATTGAGATTATCAATGTTTGGGCGTACACAATTTGCTCAAAGTTGTTGATTTAGTAGTTTCCATATGGATGAGAGTGAGTTAATTACTTTAAACATCGACAATTTACAAGAAACATATGCTCAAACATAATTGATGATATGAATAGTGTTTTCCTCAAAAGGTTTAACCCTACTGAAGACAAAGTTTGGAATCATGTGTGTACTTACACAGCATCTCAATGGAAGTAGACCATGAATTTGTTTTCCTGGTTAGTTTTGATTCCCAATGGGTTATTCTAAACTTCTAGCTGTGGGTGATTAAAAATGGACCAAGTGATCAAACACTCAAGGGTGACGCTCACTGACTCCGATTTGTGACTTGCAAAAGCGATTTTCAGCGGTTTTTCCTCGGTCGTCACTTTTAAAAGCATTCTGGGGATGTGTATGTATCCTCACACAAAACACTGCAATTATAACAGACATCTACTACAGACAATTAAGGCTGGATATACAGACTCAGGTTTTGGTGTACATATTGCTAGCGCCTTCAAAATAAATTCCATCAAGTCCCACTAGAAATATGCAAATATGAGGGAAACCTTGCCCGAGTCATGCAAGGGAGAATAGCATCAGAAAGAAACCATTGAGTCATCGTCATGGCCTTGTCCCCGGATTTCATCTAACAACTGCTTACATACTCAGGGCAACTTAGCTTTAAAATTGTGTAACTGAAAAGATACGGAAAATGCAATCTTCTAAATGTATTTAAGCTTATACCTTGTGATCACATTGAATATTGTGGTGGGAATCAAATACATTTTGTTGTATGATAGAGTTTGCAATAGTAGCAATTCATGATGTGCTTATGATTTAAGCTAGGTGATAACTTAGTAAAGTCGAGTCAGTCAAGTCAAGTCAAGAAAAACTTTACGCACACAACGGGTGAATTTTCAGCTATTACCGATTTTACATTAGATAGATAAAACCAATTGCAAAAAAGGACAATGTAGGAACATTTTACACCATTATAAATGAGAAAAAGACTAGTGCAAGAATTTCACCCTGCGAAGGCTGAGACTATTCTGTGGATTAATCACTAACCGAGCAAGTTACGGAATCACACCGTTTCTATCTGTGGAAGTCCGTGCAGGAAGGCGTTGATATTTGGAGCGAGTTCGGGGATTCGACAGGGCTTTCGCGTTATCTTGGTGCAAACTGTGCCCTTGATCACGTTTTATCCTGTCTATGAATGTATCACAATCGTCAAGATGGTTGGAAATAAAGAAATCAACTAAAACAACTCTATCAACTTTGCTGTACTGGGGCAGAAGTTTAAGGGATTTCGAAAAATCAAGTGATATCTTTTTGTTTCAGTCCAGGGATAAAAATCGGGGAGTATGAAAGAATTCAGGCAATCACAAAATTCAAAATAAAACATGTGGTACGGCCAGTCCCCTGAGCCTGTATGCAAAAAGATAGTTATCGAACATTTGTGAAAACGATGATGACGTCAGCAGATCAAGACAGGTTATGGGTTAGGGTGACACCAAGGTACTTAACAGATAGAGATTTGGGAATACTTTAATTGTTAACTCTAAGATCAGAGAGATTATTAACAACTGAAAGATAAAGCGAACCGGTTTTATTACTTAGTTCAACGTCAATGTACTCAGTGATGTTAAGTTCATGGGATCGGGTTTCAGACCGATCATGATGATCATTGAGAATGTCCTGGAGAGGTCGGAGAGTTTCTGAAATTGTAGTTGGGCAACCAATCACAAATCATCAGCAAAATAAAAAGCAATAAAGTTGCTGAGAATGGGGTAATTTTGTATATCCATTGAAAACAAAAAGGGGACAAAATAGCACTCTGAAAAACACCGGCTTCAATGGTAATGGAAGAAGACTGTATCCCATTCAGTGAAGTAAACTGGGTCCCACGGGAGAAGTAATCAATTAGTACATTCAAAACTTCAGGAGGTAGACCACTCTCAGAAGGACCTGCAATAAGCACTCTTCGGTCGAGGGAACGAAAAGCGTTTGTATAATCAAGAAACGTTAAACGAGTGGTACTGGCGCCATTGTCTAAGGCGGAAACAATATAATGAACAATATGAGCAACGGCGTCAAGTGTGAACAGATGGAGTTTAAAAGTTTATTGTATAGGGTTATTACAGTTACAATGGGGTGTCATGCGGAGCAGCAAAATATTTCAAACACCTCCAGCAACACAGATATGCAGGCAAATGTGTGGTGCTTTGATGATCCTATCTTTGGGATTAGTCTGCTTCGGGCTGACCTCCAACAATTGGACATCGTTCCGGATGACNGACAAACTAGTACTAAACTATTCAGCAATGGGTGATTCAAGCTGGTAGGCACAAGCTTACTACAAATGAGGCGTTAATCCATCGAGACCATGAGCTTTGTTGGCGTTTAGTCTCCTCAAAACCTGAAGAACCTCGTCTGAAGAAGCAGGATTTATTGCCTTATGGGTAGAGAGATGTGAAGGAGTTGGAGACAAGTACAGAAGCAAATTGCGGTTTACTTAGACAAGACATCATGCAAAATCAAGCTATTTGACAAGCTAAACGTTTAGTGAAATAAACTGAACTGCTGTTGAAGCATGATAATGGTACCCTTTATCAGTGTGATGGTTTAAATTTATTATTTGGGGCGGCTATTTGGGGCTATTATAGGTGGTAGATATCTTATTTATTTTTAAAGATTTGTTACTAATAACTTCCTATAGGATGCACATATGGAGATTTTGGACAAGGAGATGGATGTTAATCAACTAAAAGTCGATGATCCTTTCTCTTTCAATAGACATTTCTACTACTAAACATTCGAAGCACATATATGCGCCATTTCCGAAACAAAAATTTGCTTCAGGCAGATAATACGAAATTGGCTATATTTCGGTAACAATGGATGCCATATACATCGATACCAAACGAAATATAGCGTTAATTATTTCAAAATACCCAAAAAATTCGTTTTTTCTGTTGCTATCACAGAGTTTTAACTTAAATAAACCTCTTTTACGTTTGCCTAAGAAAGCAATGTTCACTAGTCATGTGCTCATCTGTTCTCATCATTGCATCTTAATTCTTTCAGTAATCTTTCATCGACTGTAAACGATATCCTGAATTCAGATTGATGCAAGTGAATTGTTTGTCTTCAACTTGACTATGACGGAATACGAAGAATGAATAAAAGACAAACTGATTCAGGTGATAGCAAGAAATTTGATCGATGTATTACGCAATTAAGAGTAAACAGCAATATGGGGAACTTGGTTGTAAAATGGCCAAAATGCCAGTGCTCAAAACAGATTAATGGTTAATTGAAAGAATCGATTGATCATCATAACCACTTAGTTTGGGCATTCCGCTATTAGCCCTTCATAAACCTCTAAAGATAAGTGATATGATTTCGTGGTATTTAGTTTGTTGCTTTCTATTTCTATTTGTAATAGTTGCTTCCGTGCAAATTCAACTTGTGAAACGACAGATCAATACACACTGGCTTTCAAACAGGTGCACAGTGGCGACAGTAACAAAAATTGTTAGTGATCTTTACGGTAACAGTAACGAAAGTCATAACAAATTATACGATATAGTTTCCCCGGAAAAAAAAATCTTTGGGCAGATACACTTCATTTTTTTACATGGATAAACCGATCACAGAAAATCGGTCTGGAAAAGTTTAGAAAAAGAGGTTTTAAGATCTTGGCCAATGGAGTCGACATTCAGTCAGTAGCTACATTCATCCGGGCGTGATTCATCCTTCTTCCAAACTTCTGCTTCATTCTACGCAACCATTAAAAAGATAAGTTGGCTTCTCAAAATTGGCAACAGATCATCCGATCATTAGCATTTAACAACACGATTTGCGTAGATGAGATGTGTTTAGACCATCTCAATTCGGTGACCAAGAGATGAATCACCCCTGCACTAACATTTATATGACACAAATGAACTATCCACGATTCAACCCAATAAAGTAACGTGGCTGAGTCATGAATTTGTAATGAGCAATAACTCGCGCTCTTACACGCCTTCTCTCGATCGGACTAAAATCCTTAAACTGTGTATCCAATACATGTCCTGAGGAAAGGAGGAGGAGGAGGAGATTGCACTCATGAAAAATGAAGGCATATTATTGAAATTCATGGATGAACAGTTGATGTCTTTGTATGTCTATTACAACGATAAGAATCATAAGGTACAAGTGAATCCTAAAAACATAGAGTGATATCCGAAAAGGTCATTTATACGAATCAACGCAACCAGACAAGCAGTAAGACATTCCGTTTCGCCTGTTTGCTGAGCTTGGCAAATTGTTTGCGAAGAGGCGAAATGGAATTCAGTTCACCCGAGCTACGAGAACCGATTTCCAATAATTTGTTTAAAGCAATAAGACACATGAAGCTCGTGTGTGAAAATGTAGTGCTGTTTATTTATTGTAAATATTTTTTTATTTTTTAGATTGATGCACACTTCAGAGTATCGTGTCTGGATTAGCCCATGCAATGCTTCATGGGAACCAGTCACTCTTTATTTCACACGTCACTTCAATAAATACGTTCAGACGAAAACATTAAATAACCTTAGTTTCAGTGGATTTCACAGAATAGTGATCGAAAATGAAACTCAGGTTTTTGTCATTTCATAATTCACTCTCTGCAGCCAATGGGCATCCATCAACACGATATCTGAGTTTGAACTGACAATCCTATTTTTAACTGTTGATAGTATCCCGGAAACCTGTTGTACCTTGTCATTCTTTTCTCACTCCATTTCATGTTTCCTTCCCCGAGGTTTACTTTTATTATTACTGGGCACTTATGCAAGACTGACTATTATGATTTCAATGTTGACTGTAAAGAAGAAATGCGATGGAGACGTTTTTTATGACTGACAATGATAGCTATTTCGTCCATATTGGGACTCGTCACCAGTGCGTACCTTTTGTCACTGTCAAGACCCGAATCAAGAACTTTTGAGTCGGGACTTCAAACCCCTAATCTTGAAATACATGGTGGACAGTTACCTCCTTGTGCGAATGGCTCAGTCAATTTAGCGTATCAAGTTTGGATTAGCCCTTTCGATTGTTCACAAACACCAGGCACTCCCAATGGTTTTGAATGCACTTGCATCGTAGTGAATTAACGATCTTGCAAGGATTGAAACTCACAACCGAGACCATCAAGAGTCCCTGGTACCCTTGAACCATCGAACGGGTTTATACAAACTTAATACTCTGAACGGACTGTGAAATATTTTGCTCTGTTAGTTATTTTGTGAGCGCACTAATAAATCGTCTTTATGTTTGACATGGTGAGGGTTTAAGGTTCAATAGTAAGGTAAGTGAAATGAAGTAGACGGGATGCATAAAAAACCTCTGCTATTTAAAGCAGGAGAAAAGAAAACATTTTACATTATTTTGAGAATAAAATAGATGTCATTTCGGGTTTTGTCTCCCTGTACTTTGTAATGTAATTAAACGGCCTAACCAATTTTCCTCGTGGTGATGCAAGGTAATCTTAGACTGATTTATTACTGTGTCGTTCAAATATACAATGCTTGATAATTGGTTTCATCTTATTCCTCTTGACACGTTGCTGTCGCATGTACAGATCGATTTTGGTATGTTGGAATCACTTTATTGCCGAATTTTTTAGATTGCGTTCACGTTAATCATGAACACAAACACGTCGTCCGATAAGTTATGCCCCTTTCATCCCGGATTTTTCCTATATAGTCCATGAACACTGAACGGTAAACGGATGAGACAACATCCGTTAGATTGAGAGTGGAAGATGTTTATAGAGCAACCACATTGCATCAACTTTTGACTTATCTAAGTTACAGATCCTATTTATCTAAGCGGGGCGGAAAAACAGATATGATAGCATAAGTCAAATTTTGGTCACAGTAGAAAGGATATCATGTTAAATCATTTGACTGGTCTACTTTGCGGACTCAAATGTTCACTAATATAGTCATACTGACGACAACACAAAACTTTCCTTGGTACTCTTCCTAGTCGCAGTGTATGATCTGCTGTAGAAACACTTGCTATTATGATTCCATCGCCAGCGGTCTTCGAGTTTAAGGATAGAGTTACGACCTTACAGAGATTACTTTGGCTACTATAGTTTCCCATGTACTCAGTTGAGAAAATACTAAGGACAGTTTTTGTTGTTATAGGTCTATATTAGTTGGTTTTTTGAATCCATAAGTTAGACCCGTTCAAAGTTTTAACATGTTATATTGTGATATTTGACTCTTATCATCATATCTGTTTTTCTGATCCGCTTAGACAGATACTGCCTGTATCTCGGACCAGTCAAGTGTTGACCTAATGTGACTGGCGCATAAACATTTTTAATTCTGATATAACGGGATGGTGCATCGCTCCGCAACTAATTCCCATATGATGCAGCGACTAAGACGCGTACGATTCATAATATATCCTCCTGTGCGGGTCCGACAATCACACAAACCATTGGTTATATGCATCGATCGCTCGGATCGTTCAGCTGCAACAAAGGACCCGTGCTTACCCAGCGAACGTGAACGAGAAGCCACAACTTGTCAACCATCTCAAGTCATTTGTCTTTAGAATAACTAATGAACTTTGACTGTTCATGGAAGGAGTGCCATCATCACTGGACTGGACAAGGGGTGACATGGAGAGCATTGCATGCATTACAAATTTGTGATCAGATAGTCTCTTGTCAGGTTGAGGGATCACAAGTCGCTCAAATCGAGGAGAAGAATCCTATAAGATAGCAGAGTGGGTAAGAGAGGACTTAATTGTTTGATAGGACGGATGAGAGAAACAAAGCGATGTGAAACGAAGGCACAATCGCATTTCATTTATGTAAAAGAATGACCGGATTGTTGTGATTCACAAATAAAGGGAGGAATAAGGGATAAATAAGATTTCTTTAGAATTACGGACCGTTAAAATAAAAAAGGCTTTTTATAAGAACAAAACAAACTCCAATTTCATACGCTAATACAGGAAGCGGAAACGTGCAGCCTCTCAAATGAAATGAACAACTTTCCCTATTAGTAACTGTTGTTGATGCAAGCCTGTGGGTTTTGATGTAACCAGGAATTTGATTTGAAAGTCTGAGAACCGATTTCTTCTGCTGCGCTGTCTATATCATTGCCTCAGATATTGCAAGGGAATATGTAACCGAACGGTCAAAGTTTTTTTCACAAAGTAGTAGAGAATAAGCGATCGTCATTTTCTCTTCAAATGTTTCGTTCTTATGTACAAAGTCAACGCGTGATGACAAAAGAAGTTACTCAGATCACGGAAGCCGAAGAAATGCGAACTCATTTTATTTCCATTAATTTTGCCTACTCTGCCAGCTCATGTACAGTATTTACCTACTTTGACTCAGTAGGTATGATTCAAAAGTGTCACCACATGTATTTTTTACAGAGTTAAATCTATGAGCCTTTGTTTGCGAGTGGAAAATGATTACCAGATAAGTAAAACTAATCCCAATGCAAACTAAAAGACTCACGAACTGAATTCCGATTGGTTTTCACCTAAAGCAGTTTTATAATAAACATTCAAACACTGAAACCCCACTTTAATAGGTACATTATTTAATAAACCAAGGTGTGCATGTTGAAAGTTGAATTTTTAAAGGGATATTAAAAAACAGCGGACAAGATTTGCTTTCGATAACTTGTTTCTTGAGCCAACCTAGTCATCCAAAAAGCTTGAGAAATGTGTAATTAGTTTAGTGCTTTGATGTGGCGCGTACGATGTTTTGATACTTGGTTTGTAAACGTCAAAAAGTATTTCAATTTAAAAAAGACTATATACTTCTGTGATTACATCAGATACCATGGAATGAATCTTGTTGTTCCACTGAATGATTTAGCATAACTATCCCCGCGATACACATACAACATCCATTTCGGCTTTAGCAGACCGATCCATCGTCAAATAGATGCTGTTGACTTGGGATCTCTTTTCGATCTCTTTAAGGTGATTGAAAATTGAAATCCGCAGTGCTCAATAAGGAGCCTGCCATTCTACTGTCAATTAACGGATGATATGTTCATTTTGGTCGAAAATCAAACGCATACATAAGTGATTCTCATTGAACTCAGTAGTGTCCACGAGCAGGTTTACGGCCTAATTGGTGGAGAGATATAATTTTCACTTTCTAAATAAAACGTTCCAAGATGGTATGGAAGTGTTTTTAAACACTCCGTTTACGGCAAACCAAAATGACCTGGATAACGTTTTCACTTTACCTGTTTCATACCCATAATGCTATAGACAAACTTAGTTAAAACCCATCGAGCAAAACGTAACTGCTAAGTAAACCGGTTACCCCAGGAACTGGGAATATACGGCCAACGATCTCTGATAGTGGACCTCCGGAACCATTATTTTCAAAGAATCTTATCGGGAAAAATATTTGCCTTTTTCCTCTCATGTTTGACAAGCCATGTGGGAAGGACGNAGCAGATGATTTTCGCGAGGAGTCAAGGATCACAAACCGTACTGGTTGAGTACGTCACACGAATAACAACTACAATTGCAATGGTAGAACACTTTGAAGACATGCATCATCATTTAAACGCCGAAGCGTTTAGTTAGATCTAAAATGTACCGGCGAACCCACTGAAAGCTATTCGTCAGCAGCATTTTACTTCAGTCAAAACCGTGCGTGGCCATTCATCTACTCAATCATTCTCTTTGTTCTCAAAAGCTTTTCGTTCAGTCACTTCGCTTACATTGTCCTCAACGTGACACAGCCAACCGAAACAATCGCAACTTATGGAATTTCCCAGACCGGAAATGGAACGATTTATTCGATCCATCAACTGTTAGCATCTCTAAACCACACAAAAACAGCAGAGACAACGAACAATCTGCCACTTTGATTCAATAGCACAGTAGGTAACAATCAGCCCATCATAAACATCACATTATGAAATGTAACTACTTTTGAAAATATGTCAAATACATGTATTGTGCTTAGAAGAACCCGTTTTGGAAAACAAGCTTCGTTCCCTATTATCTTTTCATATGATCACGATGAAAGCACGTAAGGAGAAGAACATCAAACCACCAACTCAATTTTATCAGTTTGCTTCGCTGGGAAATTGCTGTGCCTCCCTCATTTATTTGACTAATGTTTGTAAACTTGGTTCTTGATCCCCTCCCCTCGCCTGTTCTTATTTGAGTCCAGAGGTGAACTAACATGGATTCGTTTATCGCTCCCGTTTTGTGTAATCCCTGGGGTCAGTAGTTTGCTGACCAACTGATGTCTTTGCGTTTGCGTTTTTTAAATTTTAGTCCATTCAGGACACATGGGTGTTTTGTACCAAGTAAGAATAACATTATGAGATGCTGATAAACTCATTCACATGACGCAATCGAGGTGAACTATCTGTCGGCTACGTACACGCCCTGGATTCGAGGACGCACGGTGCGATCACATGAACCTAACTAAAATAAAATGGTCAATATATGGATTCAGAATAGAACAGTTAAACAGGAACCGGAACAATCAGCTCAGTCACAGAAAGCCTACGTCTGCGTTCCAAAACATTGCCGATATAAACACAATCTTCAAAAATTTAGAGGTAGCAGAAACACCATATATAGGCAAAACACTTTCAACGGTATCCAGTCTGCTTTACGGAAGAAGCAAGGGGAAAACAAGCAACTTCAAAAATATATTGCTCTTCGGAAAAGCATCACGGATCTTGTAAACAATAACTCTCAGTCAAATACCGCATAAGGATAAGGTTTTGAGCTGAAATATATCCGTTATAACTGCAACAATGATGGCAGTACGAGAACCATTTTCCCAATCTTCTAAACAGCTTATGGTGTAGATTCATTAAAATCAGTGAAAACATCCCTACACAACATTTACTCGCTACGGCTAGACTCAGAGATTTAACCAAAGGAACCCTCAATCAAATAAAAGAAAATTCAAAAAGTGAGGCATTGAGAACAACTACAGTTTTGATTAATATTAGAGACATCTTGGACCTTAAATAAGAGTGAAAGGATAACGCAAGATTGTAGATAGCTCACAAAACCCACCGCCTGCATGAGGAGAGTACGTGTGAAGCCCAGAGGAGAGGGTGATAAAGAAATAAAACAGAGTGAAGATTTTGAGGAAAAAAACAGAATTCCTCGAAATTCTCAAAATGCAGTGCTGTTGAAAAATGATGAAATCCATCAATGAGATTCTCTGGTGCTTAGAAAACAGATCCGCTATCATTGTTTTTACTATACCAGTTTGATACAAAATCTTGGTCATACGTTATATCAATACAAACCGTTGACTAAAATAAGTCATAATAGTCATGAAAATGTCTTCGGTTTTGGAATTTATCAACGAAACTAGTGCCCAAGCAAAGTGAAGTGTATCCAGTTAACTTAGCAATACTACAATCACCTTTAAAGCCACTACAACAACAACCAGCAACAATAAGAGGACAAAAGGCATCACCTCCGCCACTGCCGTCAACATTACCGCAAAAATTAACCCGTTCTGAGTGATGTTAATTTCGCCTGACNCTGACAGTCTTCAAATGATCACGATGTGATGCGAACAAAATAAAAAGGAAGTCGCACAAAGAAAAGTTCCACTTCTACTGGAACACTTGTTGTAATCCTGTAAATGGTTCGAGAATAAGCGCAATCACTTGTTAATTTGAAACCTGATTTCTATTTTTATTTTCGTTCTCGTTTTCTGTGTCGTTATCGTCCAGGTAGGGAAGCAATGCATAAAACGTAACCGTCTTATGTGAT
>UZAN01043165.1:18806-36597 GCA_900618425.1 Echinostoma caproni
CTTAATCAACTACCACATAGAGGAATCCATAGTCACGTGACGTTTTAAAACGTATGGTAGCTTAAAGAATGGAATAGACGAGAATAACGATCCCCTTGAGTTATATATATATATATATATAATTATAAAACGTAACCGATTACATAAAACAAATGGAGAATGAGATATGAAAACGGTTTAAATATAAATCAATCAATCAAACTCTCGCAACAGGTACTCTATTAACGCCGGTTGCAAGCCACATCTGCTGATATCTCAAGTCATAGAGATTTGCTGTCCTTGGGACTCCAAGCTACGAGTCTAGGGCGTTCTAACGCCGCCAGTTTTAAGGTTACCGCCTTCATTGTTCCATTCCATGTTATTCGTTGTCCACCTTGACGCCGCTTCCAGATAGTACGGGCGTGAGCAAACGTAACACATTGAGGCACCTGTTGAACCGGCATCCCCAAAACATATCCCGGCCACCGAAGTCTTTGGGGCGAGATGATTGAACTCAGAGAACGAAGGAGGTTGTCTATGATGACCATTCTTCGGCGGAGCTCGTCGTTGGTGATTAACTGTTGCCAACGTTTTGGGGCGATGCCCCGAAGGCAACGGTGGTCAAAGATACTTAATCTCCATACGTATTCTGCGTGGAGGCGTCAATTCTCGCAGCCATAGAATGAGGCAGTGCGTAATGTGACATTGTTAACGCGGACTTTCAAGGAAAGACTGAGATCGCGTCGGCGGCACAAGTGATGTAGGTCAGTGATTACCACTCAAGCCTTGCGGATAGGCGCTGATATTTCTTCCGACTGCCTCCTTGAGCTAAAAGAACTCCCGAGATAAATTCGGTGATTGAGGATTGTCAACTGGTCATTCATGAGTGGGAGGAGAGGTGTAGGCTCTTGCCAGTCTTGTAGTAAAATCTTACATTTTGATGGAGAAAATGTCATACCGAACTGCATGACAGTCAGTGATTACTTACACCGGACGTTTTGAGCGTGTTGAGAGGAGTCGCAGAGTATGACAATGACGCCAACATATTCCAAGTGACGGGGTCCAGCACCTGAGAGAAGCAATACACCAGAATCTCTGCAGTTTTGTAGTGGGCTGCTTAGGACTTTGTCTATTGCGAAACTGAAGAACGGTGAAGCCGGGCAACCTTGTCAGACTCCGTCTGTGATGGAAAATAAAGGGAAGATACGATCACAGACCTTGACGCGGTTTGATGCTTTTGAGTGGACGGTTTTGAGAAGGTTCATATACTTCTCAGGTACACCGCTTCCTCACGGACAAGTCCAGAGAGGTGCTCTGTCAACTGAGTCAAACGCAGCTCGTATGTCCAAAAACACAACGACGGTCAGTCTACCGAATTTCCGACGTTGTTTGAGAATTTGACCTAGCGTAAATGTGATCAACGCCGCTCCGGAAAAAGCAGAATCCACCTTGTTTTTTGTGGATATGACGCTCTCTTATCCAACTGAGTCTGCGTAGGATCAGCGATGTTATTACTCTGGATGGAACGGAGATCAGACTAATCCCTCATTAACTAGGGCAATTGTGACGGAGGCCTTTCTTGACAATAGCTACGACGTCTGTCTAGATTCACTCGGATGGAATAGATTCAGTATTCCAGATGGTTTTGAATAAGGAAGTTAGTTCTCAAACAAAGCTTACAACACCGTTTTCGAAAAGGGCCGAAGCAGACCCATTTGGGCCGGGCAATTTGATGTCTAAGCTCTCGAGAGACTTTATTGCCGGTAAGCGAGAAAATGTCTACAGACCATGCAACACTACAGACATCAGGAGATGAAGGCGGTACTACCGATGGCAACATAAATTGCTCATGGAAGTGCTCCACCCAGAGCCCAAGCCAGCTTTGTAGACTGTGGATACATTCGCCATTAGTTTCGCCTATGGTTTCACTGACGCATTCCTTTTGTTACCGGTGGTTCGGATTAGTCGAAAAGTTAGTGAACATTACCGGAAGCAGAGGTTAGTTCTATCTTGGAATCGCATTGCGCCCGCCAGGTCTCTCGCTTCGCCTTTAGGAACATGTTCAGTTCAGCACTGAGAGTCTTTCAAACTGCGTTATATTCATCATCTGGATGGATGCTTCTACGAGTGTCAAGCAGTTCTAGAGAACGTTCCGAAACCCAGTGACTGAAGGTGCGTTTGATGAAGCCACATACTGTGGTGGAAACTTATGCATCGGGTTACGGATGTGAGTCTACTGGTTATCAAACTTTGAGGATGACGCCCTATTTGGATCAGCAGCTAACGTGTCTTGGTAGGAAGTAACTATGTTTGGGTCGGTCAGTTTCATCAAATCGAGTCTTCTCGGATACCGTTGCTATTTTCCACCAGAGCGCAGAGAAAATTTCGCGCACAAGAGTGCATGATCAGAGCTGTGATATGTACTCCAGGTTGGTTTGCAATCCGATATGCAAACTGTCCATTGATACCTGATGACAATAGGATCTATTTAAGTTCAGAGCTGATCAGACGAGGTCACCAGGTAGCACGTCGGCGCCATAGACGGCGAAAATGGGTGCTCGAAAGGAAAAGGCCATGTTCAGCTCAGATTTGCCGGAGAAGGTGGATGTTGTCAGTTCTCCTGACACCGAAGCTATGCTAGCCGCCAAGTGAGGTTTTGTCAGCGTCTAACTTATCTACTTGCGCTTTTAAGTCGCCGGTTAGTATGATGATGTCACTGTGTCGTCCACTTCGGAGGATGTTGGTGAGCTGATGGTAGAACTCGTCTCTTTTGAGTTGAAACTGTATTTCGTGTGCGACGATGCCCAAAAGACAGAGATTTTTGGTCTAATTACCAGATACCTTTTCGGATCCTTCGAGATGGATGTCACAGAGTGGGCTATTGAATGGAATCCAGTAGAATAACGCCGCTTCTGCATGTGCACTCAGTGCTATTCCTACGCCATCCTGACCAGCGGCCTCGGCCATCGGATCTCCGGAGAAATGGAGGGTAAAGGAGCTTGTAGAATTCGGAATTGGTTAAGAGTAACAATGCGATGCTCGAATCCGGTAGGCGTGTCTCAGTAAGGCAGCAAGCATCCGTGGCAGGCGTTTCAATGTGCAAGAGAGTTTTGCCTGAGCCCCAAATTGAATCAATGTTCGAACGTTGAAAGTCGCTAAATTCAGCTGGCCCCCGGTGCGCAAGTAATGTTTTCGGAACAACCTGGGCAGTGCTTAATTCCTTCGCATAGGCACAAGACCCTGGCTTCTTCCGTTGTCTTTGGAAACATACTGTTGGAGAAATAATGGTTGGTAAATCGAGAATAGGAAATTTCAACAATTGTGGAAGGGAAGGAGTGTGATCTGTTGATGGAGTAACGTGATAATCTGTGGAACCGATCGCCAACACATCGGTCAAAGAGAGCATAGATTGTGAGCTGAATATTCCTACATCTATGAGTGCTCAAAGGTTATGTGGGCTTTTTACTTCCTGATTGACCTGACCGAAGAAGGGGGATAATCTTGTGATCCCCAACCGAGGCCTTTGGGTAGAAAGTTAGAGCTGAAAGACAGCTGGGTGGAGCTCAGAGTCCGCAGTTCATTTGAGGCCGGTGTCCAGTTATTCGGATCATACGTCCTTTGGACGTAGCAAACGTCCAATAAACCTCCATGCCCAATCAAACCAGTGTTCACTACCACGACCAGATAAGTGCGGGTGATTCGTATGCCTCTTGTTGGTTGGTTTCAAATCAGGTTTTAGATATCTTCCCTAGGTGAACTGTCAGTGGTTCACCGACCCGATTTTGGCTTTTCCTTCTCTCACTTCGGTGGGGAAAACACTTCCATCACGACAAGGCAGGGAGTGGGGCTTCCTCAGCAGACGTTAGTTGAGACACTTGGTCGTATGGGATCATTTCGCATGGAGCAAGATAAGGGTGACCAGCCGCAACCCAAGATACCCATTCCCGACCATACTAAGGCTTTCGGAGTTTTCAAATGATCGGATACTTTTCATTAATCCACTTATGCTTCGATAATTTGACTAAATATTTTAAACCTGAATCATTGGGTCCGCTTTGTTCAATTCGTCAGGATAGAAAAACGATAAACACCGGTATGTTTATGTGAAAGAGTTTGATAGCTTTAGTGGTTTAGCGGAAAACAGTCAGGAGAGGCAGGCTTTAAGTATTAAGTGTTGCTGATTTCATTAGTTGGTGAACAAATTTATTTTAAGTTTTACGGACTGATCGTTTTATTGTATCTGTGAACTGACCCAAATAATATCTCAACGTAATCGGCAATAAGCTTAATGCCCTTTATTTTAATGGTCATCATTCATGTCGATGTGGTGAAATTGAAGATACCATTCTTTGAAAGTTAAACCACCGGATCAAAATGTCATGAAACGACTATCACATACGCGTGCATTAGACGAAATCGTCCATTTCAAAATATTCAGTAAAGGAGGGCATAAATAGATCTCTGTTCAGTGCAGAAGGTAAAGGGGAGATTAGATGCAGATGAACTTTTCGGTAGATTATTTTAATGTGTACTTTCAAAAGCACGGACAAAAACGGAATCGAAGTACTTGGTTTTCACACCATAGTTTGCTGCCATTATCAAGGAATTTCATTCAATATTGTATGCTTTAGCCAGTAATCGGTCGGAGGTAGACGCATCGGATAAATCAATTGCACGTAATAAAATTGTTATATTTATTTCGCTTTATTTTACGTTTATTCCCAAATTGGTTTTGCGCGGGCTTTCACAGCGACCCGTTTTTTACATATGCAATGGACTTTTGTTTGCAAGGGTTCACCATTTCAAAGTACTTTACCCTTTTCATATTTGCTCAACCAGATCGACAAGAACTAAATGAGATGCTAATATTGCAGTTGTGCTTTGTACTGTAAATATTCATTCACGCAACGTAATCGCAAACAAATCCCTTAAACAACATCGTTTCATTTAAATGATAATAGTTAATCTTTGCTTTTGCAATAGACTGAACTTTCAAAGTCTTTCAGGATTAAACTTCAGACTGCGCGTATCTCAACTGACAACCTCAAGGTGTCTTTTCATAAATCTTCCGAAAAAAGTTCATGAATTTACTGATCGGTCAC
Source organism: Echinostoma caproni (assembly GCA_900618425.1). Taxonomy (NCBI): domain Eukaryota; kingdom Metazoa; phylum Platyhelminthes; class Trematoda; order Plagiorchiida; family Echinostomatidae; genus Echinostoma; species Echinostoma caproni. Next base: position 23,888 of record UZAN01043165.1, read on the forward strand.
AAGCATCAGTTTCGGGACTTCAAAATGCCACAACTCACCGTTGACGAAATGCCAACGAGATTTACCTTGAATCATCCGATAATTTAAAGGTTATAAATGATGTCAGATTTTGTTTTTGATCCTCATTTTCAATATGGTTATAATGATCACGGAACGAGTATTTGCGATGTTCTTACAGTCCCGAATTTCATCACTGCGGTAAATTCCTACGAGACAGAATAATACACTCGTAAGGTTTATTGCAACAGACGTTATCCTCACAACGACCTGTTTACAAGAACNTACTCGCCCAGGGAAGTCATTAAACGAACATGTCGGAAGCCAGCCGACTTCTACCAGACGGTTTGGAAAAACTGTCCATCGTGCCGTGCCTACTTTGGCGCACATTCTTGCGGATATGCGTGTACATGCCAGTCTACACGCTTGCAAAGGTCGAATGACCTATCAATTTTCAGAGTGGTAGCATTTATTCACCATGTGGAAGTTTACTGGTATGCCCACATAGACATACATATACACGCATCGTACACAACTATGTAAAGCCAACTAGACGCTTACAGACAGATGGGTGGATCAAATCACATATTTGTATTTTATGTTTCCGTACGAGTGCTGTGATGCTCGCCTGATGGTGACAATTGCGATGGGGTGATGTTAGTGGAGAGTTAAGAATGAAGTGGTGCAGTCCGACGTCCGGATGTCCAGCCAAGTTTTCACTAATAATCTAAGTACGATTGTGCGCAGAAGATGTATGCTTCCTCGATATGGTGTGACGCAGAGGCTTATTTTATTCAACTTCATCTGGCGCAGTGAGCCGATAGTTGTTGTGACCTGTTACGTGTGTTTTCAGCCGGGAAAATAAAATGGGGAGCAGCCGAACAGCTGCTGTTTATGATTAATCGCACTCTGTGGGCGGCTTTTCCGTGTTGTCTCCCAGAAAGTCGACTGAAGGAAATGTTTGGCTCTATCAAGCAGACCCTCTCTCTGCATGGTGTGTCTGTGTTTGTGTGTGAGCGTGTGCCGTATGTTGTAGCCTTTGCTGACAAACGAACAATTGGTAAAGACTTCATCCTAGTTTTCACTAATGTATTCATACTTTTCAAAATCTCACGTAAATCGACACTTTTAAACAGGCAAAATTGCCAACACGGATGTGATCTGAATCAGAAGTAAAATAGATGGAATAGAACCATAAATATAAAACATGATAATAGAAACAGTGAGCATTCGTTTAATAATAAGCTGCTTATCCTGCAAACACTTCCATAGGTTTGAGGAAAGAATGAAAGACAAATTCCGTTCGAATAAATTACTTCCGTTGAACCTTATAATGATTTACTGGAAGTAAATACATACGGTGTTCGAATCCCACAACCATCGCCTGACCATACCAATTATCTATTGTACGACAGCCCTTTTGCTTGGTCGCCCAATTCTCCTTGAAAATTGTATATTTCGTATTCAATGAAAGGAAGAAAAGCTGAAAACAATATAAGGTTTTGTTTTGTTGACTACATTCAAAGGTCTGATTAACTTCCGTGGTGTACGGTCTACTCTCTGTTAGTGCTTAAGTTTAAAAAAGAACAAACTTTGCACGAGTGGTGAGTTAATTCAATGCATACTTTACATTCTTTAAACATGTTAAATACTATGCTGTTAAAGAAACAGTTCATTTTCTTAAAGTTAAAAATACATGAATTAGCTTCATTATTTGTTCTCCATGGGTATCCATGGCAAAGGGACTTTTGAGGTCTCCCTTGCGTGCGGATCGGGCGTAAAGGCATCTGGTTCTGCGTGATCACTCACTTGGTATTATGTAACTCACGAATGGAAGAAACAAGGAGGGTACCTATTAAGTAGGATTTTATTCACACAATAGGTTTTTGTTGACATGCACATATTTTGCGTAAGGCTTACAAAATTAACTGCACTTATCTTAATAAAATACTTTGCTTCCTGTTGTTTTCGAAATAGTTCCGCAGAGCGTATATATATATATATACTTGCGAATAAATCTGTCTTATTTAGCCAACAAAACGATTCAGTGCACGGAAGAATATACATAAAACACCGAGGTACACAAAAAATCGACGTTCGAAAGCGGACACATCACCTGAGTTCATACAAAGAACATTTTCCGACGTAAGCGATCACACTTTCTATGCATCAAACTTCCTGTGTTGTTCACGTCCAAGCCAGTTATGTGTTTGCGACTGAAGGACAAAGTTCCGGACTCCGTGGTCTCATTATGGGTATACCCATTTTCTTGGTGATGTGGAGCTACATGCGTAGGCCGCGTGGTCAGTTGATTGCCCAAACGAAATCGTAAACACCGTCCTGAGTGATTGAACATCGGAATGATTAAGTCACTCTTTAGTACAGTGGTTTCGCACCTAGCAAAAACAAATCACACTGTAGATGAGGCCGAGGATTTCTGCCCCCTGGGTAAAGTTCTTAGGCAGGTTCGCTGTCGGATGCTGGCCACAGCAGAAGTGGTGGGCATTCATCTGCGTAACCCCTCTGTGTGTGCCCAAAAACAATTTGTGCAAGTGCTGCAGCTTCCCTCTCCTATTTAATGCAATAATGAAATCAACTACCTATGATTCAAATACGACGAAAATGTTTGTTATGACCTACAATGAGCACTGGATAGATATTTCGTCCATATTGGGACTCGTCACCAGTGCGTACCTTTTGTCACTGTCAAGACCCGAATCAAGAACTTTTGAGTCGGGACTTCAAACCCCTAATCTTGAAATACATGGTGGACAGTTACCTCCTTGTGCGAATGGCTCAGTCAAATTAGCGTGTCAAGTTTGGATTAGCCCATTCGATTATTCAGAGGCACCAGGGACTCACATTATATGAAATGGGCAAATGGGCTTTTTGTTACTTTTGGATGTTTACCGTTTTGGTAGAGAAAACTAGTAATGATGTGACTTGTAGGAATAAATGAGGTAGAAGCAGTAGTGGTTGTATTAATTGCACTACTATTATTATTAATAGAGCGCCACTAGTAGTAGTAGAAGTAGTAGTAATTGTACCAGTGGCAGTAGTGAACCAACACGCAATTTATGTTTTAAAGTTTAACCGTACTGCCCTCATTTTAGCTATAGACAATACCACGGTTACTGTCCTAGAAACCACTTCTATTACAGTGGAGGTTAATACAATTAATCACTTCAAATCTCGGGATTATGTAGCTTGTCCCTGTAACTTTATCCACACCCTCCTGACCAAACTCTCATTCTCTCCATTGTTCATCATACGAAGGTCATCATGTTCAAAAAGTACAAAACCACTAGACACGGAAACAAAGCAATGCGGTGCTTGCTTACCGCAGTCTATTCAAATACGTTTGTATCAGTTAGACGATGGGGTAAATGTCACCGTAAAATAGATTAATTGTTTGAGTGGTCCCGTGAAATATATTGTTCACACATTTTATAAACAATTTACCATTCCACTGAATTTAAATTAAAGCCAGTCTCATAGCCATAAAGGTCATCCGGGTGCTCTGTTTCACAAAATTGTGCGAACATTATTACAGTGAGGAAGAACTTTGGAACAAACCTACAAAAGACAAATGTGAATCTACCGGTATCACATGTCACATCAACGGGTAGAGGTTGAATACTTTCCTTTGTTCTTTCTTACACTGCGGGAATAAAGTGAACAAATGAGTGACCGTTTGAGGAACGCGGAAAAACAACTCCTAATCAGAAGTCACATGTAAAAGTTGAAACGTGATGCAAATCATAAAGATTTCATAAGTCACATGCCATAATGGAGAAGTGAAAAAAAAATTGACTTTTCCGTTACCTATCACACGTTTCCTTGAGAAACCGGCTGTTAAAAAGAACAAGCGTTCGGAGTACAGTCTGCTTACAACCGTACTCAGATTCATAGCTGCAGTCAAAAAAATAGTTTTCGGATTTCCAAATAAATGAAGACAGTACAGATAAATTTCTGAAGCAAACTGCTTTCCAAATATAAGTTTGATTGGAGAGCACAGAGATCAAACAGCTAGTGTGTTGGCCCGGGCAGCACATGTTGAGCAAGTGGGAGGAATTTTTCAGCACTTCTTAATCAATGCACTGACAGAATTTCTCGAGCTGATTTTTCTCAGCAGATTGAAGTCGGGTGGAATCTTGTGAAAAAATGTTCCCGAAAGCTTTCTTTCCGAAAAATCATTTGTAATGTTGCCTTTCAGAAAATTCCGAAGAAAAAAGCACAACTAAGAACATTTTCAAACACCTGTACACATAGGTTTTGCGTTACAATAAAGGCACCCATTTATCGTTGATTGTATCTATGGTTGTTGACAAACTACCAAGTATTATCGCTTTTCATATCGGCAATTAACTCCGAGGGGAAACGGATACGGAGCATAAATTATTGATTACTGGCCACGTGTCTTCGTGAGATTCGCCTATATCTGCATAGCTTTCAGAATGAAATACAAAACAAAAACAAGGGAACTGGATTGTATTCGGAAGCAACGTGTGAATGGGTTACCGGAACCTTTTACTGTCAGACGAATGTTATACAGCGGCTAGCATCACGTTTGGTCTTACCATCAATTAACTTCCCAAGACTGTTTCGTGCATTTATACAACATAGCTGGCAAAGATATGCACCAATTTTCGCTGCTTAACCAACCGTATAAACATCTAACGTGATTCAAAATTACCTTATATGGATCTCATTCTAACTGATGAAAAAAATATCTCATTGATTTTAATAGTAATTCTAGGAGTTATTTGTTTTCACCTGAAAGGGTATTTCAGTTTGAACTACTCTTTTAAGAACTAACGTTTATCCAGTTATTGTTGTATTGAATTACATTGAATATACGGTTGTGGCGAAAGACACAAAGAATGATAGTTTCATGGTTTCTTTCTCCTGTCAGGCCATACACGCCATAACAAAGCCGCACTATACCGATTCCTATTCTCTTTGTGAACGAACGGAGATTTCGTTGACTACCTAGTAAAATCTGGTGTTGAGCTATTTCCTGATAATCTCATCATCTGTGTGGATATATTCAAACTAATTTTGGTTGAAAGAGTCAGGGGTTTGCGGATAAGCGAACGCACACGGAGAAGAGAAATCCATCATGTAAACATTCATGAAAACAAACCTTATTGGGTGAACGGGTAAGATGTGTAATTACTCAATGCAATAGGGGCCAGTCAAACTCGCCAGGGCGACGCGAAGCCGGCAACAAATTAAGTCAGTTCACAAAATCCGGGTTTATAACGCGGAGTTTCAGCCACCCCAGCGAGCCGTAGTAAACGCTTACTGCTCTGCCGGGTCCGAGCACGAAGAATGATTTTAGGTTTTTCACATTCAGTCTATTCAATCGAGTATATTATGGGAGATAGAGCAGGACGGCGGCTTGAAACTAGTTGCAAAATATTGAGATTTTTTAAATTATCATTGATATCCGAAAAATAGAAGTTTGCAGAATTTATTCGGATCAGCTTTCGTTCCCTTAATTATATTTCACAGGATTGCGTAACTCGAACTGTTGGCTACCACCTGAATTAAATTCGATGTACCCAAATGAGCTAGCTCGCTCTTTTTGTCCCACCAGACAGGAAATTGACACCGATTCTGAAATTAATGTGAATTGTGTGTTGTGTAAACTAACATCGGTTGTAAATACAATGAATGAAGCAGTTCTGTGTGTACGATCGACGCTTCTTTCGGATCGCACGATGTGTTTACTCATAAAACATCACGAATTCATTTAAAATTCACCTCCAATCGCACCTCTTGATCCCTGACTTACATTCCCATCTTGCTTGCGCACTTTTACTTTATCAGTCAACAAAGTACGAAAAAATAACGACGCAAAGCGAACTGGATATCATTCCTCAAAATCGTACCCGATCTCATTTCCTCGTTTGTGAGGATTCTCAGTGTGTTTATTCACATCGCTGCTTCCTGTCATGCATCCATGCATGCATGTGTACACCCATGCTTCAACCCACCTAGTATAAGTAATTTGAAATAATGGATTACATTGGGCAAGCACAGATCAGCCTACGAAACAAATTCCATACGGATATCGATAAAAATACCCCCATCCAAATTATTTCGAACCAGGGAATGTGGATACGCTTTACATTTAGAGGCGAGCTATTTGTTTCTCATGCGTTTCACTCTTTCGACTATATAATTTTATTCAGAGAACGGTTTTCAACCGTGGAATTCATTACTGTGTAACCCGAGGTTTGTCTTCGGTTCTCAGATAACGACAATTTTCTTTTACGATTGGTAACCAAATATTATCAACTTTCTTGTGGATTCTCGATTGAACTTCAGATCAAGTAGGGTACATTGAGCCTCTAGCGTTCCTAACTATACTTCATTTGCACGTTTCGTTTGAAGATTAAATATCTCAGGAACTCAGTGCGAAACATTTAGTCATCCAGAGTATGTCATGCACTCACAATTTCGGGCTAAAGACGGGAACATTTTAAATTCATCCGGGTACAAAATCTCTGACAGAGCAAAATAATATACTGTCTAAATCGTTGCACATAACACGTTATGAATGAAATAAATAAGTGAACAAACATTTATACTTAGTTCAGGTGATGATCCCAATGCGGATTTATTAGTTCGGCAATGACATCCGTGGAAGTGGGGCGAATTGGTCAATCTGTCCGTTTGTGTGATACAAAATATATTTGGTGGATAATTCATGATATATATATATATACATATATAATGTATTTTGATGTTATCAGTTTGGTCCGATCAATAAACACGCTTTTGTTCTCATTAAGGCGCTTTCTTCACAAAATTTATTTTAGTGATACAATATGAAACGGATAAGATTAGTAGTGCTACTACCTTTGTAAGTTCACCTTCCGAAGAAACCGTTGTACACGTCAATATCAAGAAAACAGATTGCTGTGATGTTGACGAGCGCACCCGTCGTTATTGGTCATCTAATTGTGGTCTATAAGGCAAATGATGCGCAAACTACCGTCGCCCACCTTAGGATGGGTTGTATATAACTACAAGTCTCTCTGACAGCTATTTTAAAATTAATCAAAAGTATGAGGTGGTTATTTATGGAGAAGTAACAGGTTAATCTGTGTGCAAATAGCTCTCAGTTTCAAAGCTCACATGGTGTTAAGTTTTCATTCCATCGATTGTGGCTTTACTCCTGGAATCGGTTTTGACTCAAAGCATGAATTGGTGGGACGCATTTTGGTGCAGATCAGCAGAATCCTCCAGAACGTAATGCTTTACATTTGTGTGGAAATCTCATACACCATTACATTTTTATAAAATAAGTTAAAATATAGGTGCAATATACCATAAACACCATATGGCAATATGCTAATACATAAATTCAATATCATAATAAAATGTGGAGTACGGAATAACACCAAATTATTGCCTAGTGTAATTATTTTGACGAGTGCGGCTAGTTACAGACTGGTTACGCCTAGTGAATAGCAATAGCAACAGCTATTACAAGACTGCCGTTCTAAAACACTAGCCTCCCATCATTATTTCACTGTGGTGTGCACTATTACTAACTGAAACGGGCACCCTGCCCTCTGCCCTCAATCCTGAAGACTGAAAACTGAAGAAACGCAGCCAAACATCAATATCTCCAGTAACATTATTGGCTTTGTGTGCTACCAATTGTTCACACAATGCAATCATCAGTTCGCCAAAGAAAGGTTATCTTAACGTAAACCGTAATTATGTTACAGTTTATTGCAGTCACGCTGGTGCGTACAGGATTTAATCGTGTTCAGTTGTTTCGGTATAACTCAGAGCAAATTTTAGAAAACAAAATAAAATTGTGTACAGATTAAATTTTCGAAAGTGATTTTGACATACAAAGTGCATCCTCTCCGAGATATTCGACCGAAATTTGTTATAACAGAGCGTTACAAAGTTGATACAAACTGCTCTGGGTCGGAATCCGTTAGTACTCTGTATTAGCTGCACCTTGCAAAGTCATCCGCAAGTGAAAAACCCTGTATTATTTTATGATTGTGCGTGGATATCCATGTTTACTTTGAAGTGACTGATCGTCAAATACTCACGTGCTTGTGCCCGCGTATTCGTATACCTGCGCGCATGCCTGCCTGGTTGTATGCAAGAGGTAGACCGCATTATCCTACTGCGAACAGATTGAAACGACGATGAATGGAGTCGAATACCAGTCTCAGTTCGTTCTATTTTGAACGGTATTGTTTGACAATCGCCTATGACAGTATCCATGTAGTGATCTGGGCTGAAAATTTCTCTGTGGTCCGCGAGACAGTGGGGGCCCACAGTAGGACAAAAATGACTGACACGGTCATGTTTTCAAACAATGCACAATACTTCGCAGTACAACTAAACAGTGGGCTCAGACACTATTTACAATAACTGAGATACGCCACGTAGAATTGCGCGATTTATTGGAAATCTGCGCATCGAACGTGCGTTTCTTTGGGTTTGCATTGTACGGTTTGCCAGTCTGTTGTCAAATGCTTATGTTTTAATGTCGTTTACCCAATTATATAACAGAGTGGTTTTATTATAATAATATAAGAGGAAGAGTAATTCCGTTGGTCGTAAAACAGGATTTGTCTTTTTTAATAGTTAAATGTGTTAATTATGCCTCAGATATTATTCAAGTGCTAGATATGCTTGTATGAAATCTAGTTTTGAAAAGAGTTATTGCGTTGTGCAGGTTAGATAGTTTCGGAATTATGCATATTACTGTATGTTCAATGGATCGTAGACTAATGACTAACAAAAAATGTTATTAAAAAGGTGTGCAGTAAGAGAGGGCTTCAGATTTAGACGTAGGTCTCCTTAGATTTCATTGTATTCACATTTGCAGTAACACAACGAAGACGCTTGAGCTTCATATAGAAATCGATCCTTCGAACACTAACATTTCAGTCCACAAGTGCCGTTAGATGAGGACGATACCAGTATTGCTACAACGACGACACTTTCTTTGAAAGATGCTGACGTTCATCGATCTTAGAAATAAATGCGACTTAGACATCCATATGTTGGTCATCGGAGTCAAACGCCTAACGTCGATGTCAGACTTCGTACTTTATACAATGGAAGACCTTTAAGGTTTTTTATATTTCTGCAATCCTTTGTTACTTCGTCCCTTTCTTCGAACCTTGGTTAATTGGTGGTTCTACACCTACGCAGGAGATTCTCTTGATCGCGATATTCATTCTCTAAATGCTGTACATTCTCTATAGTACGTGGACAGGTGAATACGAACCAACATTAGGAATGGGTTTTTTAATGTTTCATCAAGAATCTGGGTTTGGCAGGATATAGACATTCCGATTAGCTGAAACTTTATGATTGTATCATAACAACGATATATTATTGATATTTTTGTCAAATCTCCGGGATTCCATAATATTATGCATTGTTTAATATTTCAGATAATCAGAACGAGAATATTCGTTTGGGTATGATCTAAACAGCTGCCTGAAAATACCATTTCAGCCGTTAAGTACCTCAAAAATACATATATTTGCAACGATCCTTCACCCGATAGATGCCTACTATCAGGTAGAATGAAATCAGCTTGTATTTTAAGGTCCCGGATGGTGATCGTTGTTTGGACTTTTCTGTTCTAGAACATTAATACGCATAAAGTGAATGTGTCAAAAAGCAACTATGGTGATAAGTTACGTACGCAACAAAGCAGTCCATCAGTTTTAACCACGATGTTTATTTGATTATGCATTTGTCATTCGTATTTACTCGCCAATACCAGTTGACCTTTATGGATATGCTTTGTATTTAACATGTGCATTCAATGCTCAGTAATCCGTGTGTGCGTGGCAAGTCGAAATTACCACAGTTGATGACAATAACGATAAAGCAGCCCGAGGTGAGTGTGTTCGTGTCTATCTACGCTCATTCAGGTCATTGAACTTCGTTTCAAGGAACACTGGGGAATAAACTGACGAGATCGGAGCGCACCTAGTGAGGTATATGATTCGGCATAGACCGTTTTAACTTTACCATCCCCGTTCATTGACCTCGAGCGATTCTTACGTCCTGTGAGATTTGAACAACATACCAATTTTCATTCTCAAAAGCTATCAACTTCAGTTGCTTACCGCTGATTGAAGCAGAAGAATTATAACAGTCAGAAAAATAGACAGCATTGGCAATCCGGATCAGTGTATTTATTTTAGAAATGACAAGAGTGCAAACAATGTTCTTTTTGCCATCCTTGAGCGTATAAATTCCACTGCGTTAAGATCCACTTATGTGCACTTCTCTCCATAACTCCGAGAAATTTACGACGAACTCGGTGAGCTTTACTTTTCCGGATCGCATACTGAACAAAGCTCATCGTAACATACATCATACATGACTACCAAATGGCGAAGGTTTTACCGCCAAGTCATTCAGCTTAAAGTGGATTTCAAAAATTCTAATCCTTTCCTATCAAGGATACGGTATGATAACTACAGAGTTGTTTTGGTTCAGTCTTTGTAGTTCAATTCGGAAACGCACAGGAGTTGGTTATATCCTGTATACTTACTGATGCTAATATAGTTAGGTAGTAAAAATCGAGCATTGATTAAAATCCCATGAATGTTTTGAAACATGCTCCAATGTATCACGCAGAATGATCAGTGTTTTGGCACAATCGAATCTCATAACTGTTTTTCCAAACCGTGACATGTTTTTCAATCTCGTGGTGCACCATATTATTATTATTGTTATTGTTTTGACCAGCGTGCGTACTATGAATGGCCGAAAAAGACGAAACTATCCTGTTGTAATTGAGCTATATGGCAAATGATTTTACTCAGCGATACATCTTGAGCTGTACAGAGGTTTGACGCAAGGAACGTTGAATGGTAAAATGTAGCTTTTCAGGTTGATATGTTTAGCTCATTCGGTCCTGGCTTAATGGCTAGTCGACAGAAAAGTAATCATTCTAATGTGCTCAATGGTCATATACTGCAAGTGTGTTGGACTGCTGTTTTCAATCACAGGTCAAAATAAATGAATACCTTGCACGTACCTGGATTATCTAAAGTGGAAAAACCAGATGCAGGCATATTATGTAAACAAATAACTCCGTTTTGTTTTGCCCAAGATGTCATTTTTTTAGTCCTAGCATGAGATCACAAATAGCAATACCGGTTGACGAAGTATAAATTACCATTATAAGAACCACAAGGAATCTGTGACAAATAAAAAGCACTTAGTAACAAACTGCACAAGTACCAATAGGTAGTGCATACAAGTGGTATTTGAATCACCCTTGTGGTTTTGACCATCCAGAAAATAGTTTCACTAATACCACACAAAAACACGTTGGCAGGCTTCTTTGAAAACACGGTTTGCCTCTATTTGGCAATCGACAATATTTGACTGAAATGCGATCTTGAGTGGTCCTTAATGCAATTTGTCTCAACTCTTACGTGGTTTGGAGATTATAAGAAATAAACTGTGATATATTAATCTAAGCTTGCAATTCCAGATCTTTCAAATGAACCAAGCTAAGAGTAAACGCCTGAAAATATTTGTTTCGTTGTCAAGTAATTTATCACCACAGTTGGCTCAAATAGCATCCAACTGCGCCTCTCCATCCAGCTTAACATTGTGCATTGTTGAGGAATAATACCTCAAGGGATATGAGAAATGCTCAAAAGTCAATCAATTCAGGAACACATTTCTTTTATCTGTGCTACCTGTGGGCTTATTCAAGCCGTTTTAAAATTTATGGCTTATGTTTTTGGGATTAAATGAACCCAGGAACATGTTAGTTACAAACAGTAGGAGCCCATGACACGCTCATTAGACTGAAATAAATATGGATGCGAGTATCACGAAACAAAGTGAACTACAGGCTAACGATAACCCTAATAACTGCATCGATCTATTGAATCGCTTTATTAAGCTTATGTCATTTCCTCGATATTCTTATAGGGGACAGTTAAATACACTTCCATTAAAGGTCTGAGAACAGATACCAAAGCTGAAGTGGNNNAAGTGGCAAGTAAAAGCCCTGATTAATACATATGAGTTATACAACGATCAAAGCAACATGGTTGATTCCTAAGCTTCCATATTAAACTGGAATAAGTCATAGGAGATGTTAAAGACCCTTGCTCAACTGCAATGTTTGTGCATTCTCTGAAATTTTCACCGAATTAATGACCAGTAACTTCTTGCAAAGCTCAGTTTGGTTGACGCATCGATCCTCTTAAAGTATCATGATGTACAGCAACCAGGAGCATTCGATCGGACTCTTTTTCTCACAAAGGTATAATTTTTTCATAAATTGCTTCTAAATATTTTGTTCGGAAAACACAGTGAGCCTGTTGTTTATATTTCAAGACGAATGTACAAAAAATAAGGGGACATTTCAAGTGTGAAAACCATTACAAAAAAAGACCGATTTGCGTGGATTGAAGTATACAGGGATTTCAGTTTTATTGTTATTAATATTATTATTATTATCATTATGAAGGGATTGCCTATTGGCTCGGAGGACGTGTCTGACCGGTTCTCATCGAACAAAACCTCGTACTTCCGTTGAGAAAAGCAGCAGTTTTGGAAAGCGGACGTCATTCACTGTCGCTCTAATACATGAAAACAGGTTAACAAGCAGCAGTAATCAATGAAAACCCCCTATGGAGCTATAACTGACCCATTATGTGCCTGGCTACCGA
>UZAN01043166.1:0-10296 GCA_900618425.1 Echinostoma caproni
GATGGATAGTGAAAATCAGAACCGGGACGAAAATTTCGACTGCTCCAGCCTTGTGTAGTCCAATCAGAATGAATTGGGATTGGGAACAGTGACGGTTCTATTTTCAACCTCATCCTATCTATTGCAAACAGAATATTTGACATTCCAAACCGAATGAAGAACGAATTCTGCTACTTAACTCATCTATGCCCTAACATCCGCTGAACTCCAAAATTCTACACGGTGTTCTATCATAGAGTTCAAAAATGAAATGCTGCTTACCTCAGCTAATGTGGTTGAACAGTTAGACGGCCGATGTACTCACAAACCGAATGGGACCAGTAGTTGTTCATTACTCCATGATATTACAGTAACGGTATGCCTTATTTGTAGCCCAGAGCACAACCCGAAGGAGGACACATGAGGCTAGCTCATCCAAAGATTCTATCCTGATTTGCGAATGCGCAGCTCAAAGGATGAATTTTAGACAAGACAACCCCGAAAGATCAGTTCCATGGTTTAAGTGCGTTGCAAACTCAATACACTAGATACATGGACCGATTTTAATTGATTTTATAATACTTGGCAGCCGAATGGTCGGGCAATTTTTTCCAAAAGCGTCTGGTTTCACCTTCTTTGGTGCTCTTCAGCTATGCCAATCCGATATCCTTTCCTAAAGTGCTTCTTACACTTGTACTGCCGATGTGGATTAAACAACGCAGTTAATTCGCGATAAAATTCGTGTTGACGAGGAGCGGGGATGTAAAGCTGTCACTTTTAATCCTTCGCAAATCGAATTTGGAAGCTTCGGTTTGGATGATTCAATGTGGTATTGCAAGTGAAATGACGGTGAAAAATCAGAGTTCACAAATGTTGACGAGTTTGTGCTTCTCGCCCATTGTTCATTGTAGCACTATTCACGCAACGGTTTTCACACACACACACACACATGCTAACTCGGCTAGAATTGTAACTCCCACTGTGAAATGTATCAATCAATTCCACCTTGGAGGTTCTATCATTCTAACAGGAAGATGTCTGAGTTGATCACACACTACTCTGGCTTTCGCAGGTTCACACGCGCGCACGTAAGCGATACACGAACTTTGAACTTTGGAATGAGTCGGACAAGATGCTGGTTGAGCATCGATGCGTACTATCCTCAATCAGATCGCCATCTCACCACTCACCCATCCGCGCATCCACACACACACGCCGTGTAGGTACTCCCACGCAAAAATTGGGTACTCTGTACATTCTCAGTGTCATCCTTTGGTTGCTGATTTTTTTTTGTGTGCTCGTAATTGATGCATGGGTGTGAATGATAAAATATCGCACTACGGTTAAACACGACATAAATACCCTTTAAACTTACTTTCCTTGCCATCTGTGGAGACCGAATTACCGACCTACTCAGAACGGTCGTTGCGAATTTTACGATACTGTAGCATGTGGCATTACCTTGTGTTTTTCCTCCCCCTGATCTGGGGTGCTTCACTGCGTCGCAATGACAAGGATGAGGGTGAGTTGATCGGATTTGATCATTACCATCATCGTTATTTGTTTTTACCCATCCGTTTTTACTGAATTAGAATTTATGGCTCAGCCACAATCACCACTAAATTAATAATGATAATAATATTAGTTTTTACAACTACTACTGCTGCTGCCTAGTTACCTGGAACATCTGTTCTTATATACATACGCTGATGAATAAGCGTAGAAGAGTGAGCCATCTTGATCATTATTATATCCATAAGGCCTTAGAAGTCATGTTATACAATCAATTGGTCCTATGAGAGGAGTAAACATCTCTCGGATGGGAGTAATAGAAACTGCTCATTATGTTCAATTTGTTGCAGATTGAAGCGTTTAACTTGCCCTCCCCCCTCCAAAAAATGATCATCACAGAATCATCCCAACTACTTCTCTCTCAAGATGGGAATGAAAAGGGGAGGGAACGAGAAACAGGAAGTTCTCAGACCTTAGACATTCTTGATCAGGTCATTTTTGGCATCCTGGAAACCTTTAGGATNGGTAATCGGGTTGACATCCCGGCTCAGCAACAGGTTGACGAATTTTAATAGTCCGCGGTCCTCAAATCCGACATGTATCGGTATCATAATGAGGAGATTCCGACAAAAAAGTATTATAATAGAGAAGAGACGTTTTCTCATTCACAAAGTTGCAGTATACAAACGACGGATTTGCAAATTTGTAACGATCATGTGTTTGGTCCTTAGCCCTCACACTGCGAAACCCTCGTGTGTACTGTGCCTCGGATGCGAATGTTTGCGCCCACCGTGAGTGAAACAGGTGAGAAACAGGGGTCGGATCATACGAATCATTGACATGTGTTGCTCGGGTGACGTTCTGTCGATAAAATTAATAGCCGTTCCCGTCCACCGTTCTATCGTAGCATTCGTTCCCAGACCGGGATAACCAAGAGTGTATTAAGTCGCAAGTGATGCAGTGAATCCTGGTTGTTTTCGGATAGTGGAAGTTTTCACTTTAGGTGTGATGAATTTTTGCTGTCCTCGGAATAGATCGAAATTCCCAGAATGGAATAGAAGATGGTATCATTTCGTGTGAACAGTGATAGAGACGTACACATCTCGTGTTTCAGTTAGTTAAAGCTCCCCTTTTTGCGAGTCCTTTTCTTCCTGGCGTACTAATAACACTTACAAACACGCACTAAAATGCCACGTTTCTATCGTTTAGTCGATAGATTCTTTTCTAAAACAATTAAGACAGGTTGTATATCAATCTCTATGGTTTGCATTAAGCGATGCCACGTGCACGTCGCATCAAGACAACGAACTGATAATTCAACCGCGCCCGATCGATTGATTCAACACTAATCGCTGTAGATGATATGAGTGTATCACAAATTCTCATCGATTTTAACTTTCCTTACGTTGTGCACTTGCGAATTTGTACATTTTTACCGTTGGTTTCTCATCGCCTTTCGGAAAAGACTTCGTCAAAATGAACAGGACGTGCAATGGAGGAAAATTTAACATTTTGTAACCAAGATAGAATTAAAACGCCAAAATGGAACTCATTTTCGAACTGTCTGCAGTAACAAACGTAATGTTTGGAGATTTTTAATGCAGCTATAAGACACAGAGGAACTCCAGACCCTCTCGTGGAAAACCATCAGTTTTCCATCGCCTAAAACTCAGACTCTATGAAGAAAACCACTTTGTATGTCCGGGCAAAATTCGGAAAGTTTAGAGACCACTGAAATACATTGATGTTCTCCGTTCAAATTTGATTCCCGCCGTCAAACACAAAATACATCCGGACTAATAATGCAGTACCTACTGATCAACTTTTCAACCAGTGTACATCTTACTCAATTTCTAAACATTTTTCTGGATATGATTCATCCGTTTCAAAGCTCTTTGAAGCACCACTCACATTCTTGCATATCACCTGCTAAACTCATTTACTGTTGAGTTAAATGGTATGACCTGTTACGGACTTTTAGTTTCGGCCACTGACTATTTAAAGCCATCCTTCATTTTTTGTTCTTTCTGGATACACGTCTATACAATTTTGTCCAACGCTCCCTGGCTGCACTAACGTCTTCGGGTTTACTCAAGCGTAGTTTTCTATCATAC
Organism: Echinostoma caproni; assembly: GCA_900618425.1. Classification (NCBI taxonomy): domain Eukaryota; kingdom Metazoa; phylum Platyhelminthes; class Trematoda; order Plagiorchiida; family Echinostomatidae; genus Echinostoma; species Echinostoma caproni. The sequence goes on from UZAN01043166.1 coordinate 3,606, forward strand.
GTTCTTTCTCACCGTGACCATTTCCAAAAAAATAAATACGATCAATAATCACTTTGGTAGGTGAATAATCTTTCTATCTGATAAGTTCTAGTTTGGGATTTGAAGTTCCTATTCCTTCTCAAAGCGTTTGTCCTTGGACAATACGTAGCATATTTGATAGTCTGAGTTTGAAAAATCCGTATCTGTCAACAGACTACTCCTCAGTAGTCAGTTATGATTTCCGTTTCTTTCGCAACAGGGTATCCGCTCATCCATTGGTTAGATCGCTTCTAAGACGATCTGCAGAGAATTTTCATTTGGTCGCTCATCTATTCCTCGTGCATTATAATTATAGATGTTTTGAGCTCGAATTTTACTGTACAACTTACCCATGCCCGTATCCTTCCACAAATTGTTTTCGTAAAAGCGTTAAACGTGGAAATAACCGCAGATACATGATCACACGTTTCAAACCCTTTGAAAGTATTCGCACAAGAGTTAGATGATTGCCGTCATGAGCTTTCAGAACTGAGAGGACTCGCCACTCCCTAAAGTGTACTTTATAGACTTCTGATGGTTTGAATTTTTCCCGTGTCCCGCAATATTTACCTTCTACTTTGAACAAAATGACTTTACATCCCCCTCTGGGTCCGTCATTGACACAAGCGTGTGATGGATGATTTTAATGTGTACGAGTCGTGTGATGTCTATACCAGTTTTACAGAGTATCCTATGTAATGAGGACGATTTTCTTTATAACGAAGTCAATAAATGTGCGTCACGTTTTTGCAATCGTGGCTAATTCACGTTTCCTCCGGATGCGAAAGGTTGTTTCAAAAATACCATCCTCCCATACCTCATATGCACTGCAGGAAACTAGAATTTACAATCCAAAAAGTGATACTTGACGTTTTTATTGATTGTATTGATTGCACTATTACATTTCAACAACTGATTATCCATAAATTTAAAATAAATGAGAATAATGCTATGCAAGATTTTGAAAATATTTTCTTGACTAATATACATCTGGATTTTATTCGGAAAAAAGTGGATGAGCAGATGACCTAACAGAATTGTTAACCGGAAAGATAAATTGTCTCTCTTCTGGCTTTAGGGCGTTGTCTCCTCTGTGATCCAAACAACCGCCTTTTCTATACACATAACTAAAAATCGCAGAATAGTCTGGGCTTAGAATGCGAAAAGCGTTACCTATCGATACGCATTGATGTTCCATCCGACTCGACCAAATTTATTTAATTTTCGGATCAGGTCGCTTGAAGAGTGATGAAAATGTTTAGGTCTAAGTCAAATAGAACCTTCGGGGATAAGCTTATGAGGTACAAATTCTCTGTTCCAAAGTTCATAAGGCCGAATAGATTTTGTTATCTACCCATTGATTTCTACCGTGTCACATGAAATATCTTACACTGCTAGAGGTATTTACAGACACCGAAATCATATCATGTCTCAAAACAGTGCCGAGCCTAGACCAAAATCCATAGTCCACATTCATGTGTACCCGTAATCCGACTCGTTGTTGGAGCTAGCGTCGTGGATAAAAAGACAACCTGTGGCAAGGTGTCAGGTACAAATACATAGTGTGCTTTTATAAACATGAGGGTGATGAGCACTACTCAATCGAACTGTAATTCCGGTCGATCCCGATGTAATCTGGTAATGGGTACAGACACACAATTTTCATACCGGAGGTCGGAGTTTGAAGAATTGGACGGAGTATTAACTATGGCCTTGGGAGCACAAAATTGCAAATTGATGTGTCAAATTGTGTACGATTGACTTGGGAGAACTAAAAAAAGCGAATGAAGGTGAAATCCATGCTTGTTTCGGACTTAAACATGAAAAAGTACCACACAATATTCTACTATTATCTCTTTAATCAAGTTTCAGATTGTTGGTCATCGTTAAGGGCTTTTAAACAATTTCGTACATTCATGTCGTTGCATATTGATGAAGAAAAATAACTCCATAATTACCGTTCATTGCTATTGCGTAAATACCGAAAGAACTACTTGCAAACACTTGCGACACACTCCCATTAAACAGTATATCTATTGACTTTAATTTCCTCCATTTGATTTTCTCCAGAACCTAACTCATACGTCATAGGTTTGGTCCTCATTAGTAACAAAAAGACATTCTTGAGTCTGGAACTGATACCCATTTTCGGAGTACAACACTTTGACAATCAGTGTAGTGTACCTACGTACGTAAAGGTATGATCGTTCAGTAAACAGTTCCGACGAATGACCAATCTATGGTGCTCACTGACACAATTGAGGAACGTCTCCGATTCCCGCAGTTAGTTGATCGTAAATCATTTGGAGAGCTACACCAATTTTTTTCATTGATGAATAGATCATTTTGCTGGATGGGATTTAAACACACACACGGACGATGCTTGCATCGTTTTCTCCCTAAGACACATGAGCCTCGAAGCCATATCCAAACCTCCAGTCACTTCACAATGGCCTTCATAATTTCTCGTTTGTTAAATAAGTGTTTAAACGTGACGCCATCAGATCGGGAGGTATAAAGCTTTCTAGTTTTTTTCAAGGTCACCGCTTCTACCATCTCGAAATGTCCGCTGGAAGAAGAATGACTGTATTTGCAATTTAACACCCTCAAGAAGCATATCGCTTTTGATTCTGTTGTGCAAGAACATCAATTATGAACTTGTCTCACTTAGTATACAACAACTTCAGCTCGACAACATGTGTCAATTACCGAACGAACATTTATCCAAGTACGCTTGGTGACTGATGTCAATATTTTGAATTAGGATGACTAAACTATGATTTAATAAGATCGCTTGATCAGTTGATTTGATCATTTCAGCTTCCGAATTGGCTGTGCCTATGCTGAAACGATCTAATATCATGTTATTAATGATCAAATAAGTCCTGCCCTCTTACACACTGGTTACGTCAGATTGCGTTGCAACGATGTAGATGTATCAGACAATGTTGCTGCATTTTAGTTACCTCCTCATTCTCCCTCGCCAAGGAATGTCCCACCCCCACCTCCCAAACCAAATCCACAATGATGGACCATCACTGATTGAGTGGTCCGGAATTAATCAGTTTATATCTTACCGTAGTACATCAAGTTGTATCTATCACCCATCCATTTAAATTGAGTTGGAAGCCCAGAAAACTTTGGTAAGTCACCAATATTTTGTGTGATTTCGGGGTTCTATATGCCAAGTGGTTACGTGTACATCTTTAATTTATGGGAAATTTAGATTGCAATCCAGTGAGCAATAAAGTGTTTAAAATTGTATTTACCATGCATAATTCATAATTAACAGTTCAGTAGTAGTAGTAGTCCTTACTGAAATTGTCTAGGTAGAGGCCAATTTGTGTTGTTGTCTTGAACTGCGAAAATTTCGTTAATATTTGCTATGCTTGTATCTTGTCTATCAGTTCTATCAGTTTCCTAATGCACAGTATTTCTGTTGCAAGCATCTTTCTGTTTCATTATTATTATTATTATTATTATTATTATTATTATTATTATTAATGTTCCGAGAATACGGAAGTAGAAAACCTTATTATATTTAAACAAATACTGAGGTATTATTACATGAAAAACAGAGATTGCTAATTTTGAACTTGAATGCTGTGGCATAATACATTTTCTTCACCAGGCTGTTAGGTTGTTTCCATATCGTTATTTACAGAGGGCCGAGGCAGAGTTTTCTGGTACTCCGTGTGTTTGATTGTTATTCGTACGTTTCCCGATTGATATCTTCTTACCTTATGGATGGTGCCTTGAAGAGGATATGCTGACTTCGTGATGATTATGGAATTTCATGGGAGTTTGGTACAGTAGATGTATCCAGAGACTCTTTCCGTTTTTTCATGAGGGACACATTTCTCACCTTTACACAGCCAAGTGCGGAATGAAAGGCAGTAGTGTATCGGTGCATGGTTGCCGGTGACTCCATGTGATCTCATTCGCCATTCGGTGGATATAGCTGCAACCCAGGGGCACATGCATCCCCGTTAGTTATTTAGGCTTCTTTCACAGCCGTTGGCAGTAAATTTCGTACTTCGGTCCAGGATGGAGTCTGCGGTCTCACCAGGGTCATTTGATTTTGGTTACCCTCAGCCTGGTTGAGATCTCCTCTCGAATGTTTTGTCGGAGTGTTGTGGCTGATGCACGACGAGAGAGCTTCGTGGAGCCATAGATGAGAGCTGGGTAANGACCAAAGTGGAGGAGGATGCCCCAGGAGGACACGAGAATCAACCAACTCCTAGGTGCTACTCCTATCAGTTTGACCTTAAATGGCAAATTTTCTCGCATTTATATCAACGATCACTAGCTAATGATGAGATTGGATGGGTTGGTTAATTTATCGATTTGACTGATTATCCATCCAATTTCATTTTTACAAATTATATTCAGTTGATTGCGGAAACCGTGCACTCAGAAAACAATATAAACCCGATTTTTTAGTATATATTAGATTGCATTGTCAATGCACATTTGTCAGACCGTTCGGGACTAGCACTCAAAACATTTCACACGGAAGGCGTGTATATCACCGGTGCACAACAATACTCGGAACTGGGATCGAGTAACGTGTACTAAAATTCAGAATTCAGTAACAGTCGTTCAGTCCAGTTTGCCCGACGTTTTCAAAGATTGATTTACTGTAGAGTATGAGTCGTCAGTACAGACATCCTAACTTTGTTGTTTTAAGGCTAGCTGTCTTGTTTTCAACCTCCATTCAAGAATTTTCGTATTTGTTGGTAAGTGTTCAAACTCTGTCTATGAGATAGCTCCTAATCGCATTTGATGAAGGGTATGTTGCACTGGTGAAAGTTGGTGAGGTACCAAACTAGCAACTGGTCTATCCGAGTGTATGTTCATTCGGATGGAAATAGGGCGGTGCGCGCAAATGAAGTCTGATGAATCGGAGACTGAATTAGGAATATCTCTCAATACTATACTTGTAAGTAGTAATGCACTATTGCGGTGTTGTTTACAACATTTGACTAATCTTGTCATCAGTTACTATTCTTTTTCGGACCCGTTTCTCCTATCTATCAAAGAAATTAAATTTTGAGAACCTGATGCTGCAGGGTTAAAAACAGATTCGAACTAGTAGTTTGGTAAGCCAACACACAATTGTTTTAGAAAAAAGTTAAAATTTAAGTTCTTTTTGTGGGAAAAATATCACACTGAAGCTCATTGAATCCCATAGAATCTTAACCTATTGAGTTTGGATCATAGTAAAACTAAAATAATCGATCAATGAACGAACACGTTAAACCTAGGATGTCGATCTTTAAGGTGTTTTGGTGCTTCATTAAGCTGCGATTTGAACTACAGGAATGCCACGGGCTTTATAATGAAGTTAGGGGTTTATTTATCGTTAAAATGCATCGATGAAGGACCATAAAAGGAAGTGTGAGTTCATTCGCCGGTGTATTAGGTGCATAGCCTATTGGTTGTGAGCAAGTATTGTCAGCCGGACGAAGATGGTGATTAACTGAGCAAACGTAGAAGAGGATAAATGTGAGTTATTGTTCCGTTGCTCTTGCTCCGCAACTCCCCTCGTGAACTCGTCACCCTCACTCTGAGCTCCCTCCTTAGATGCTTCCTCTTATATTTGTTTTTTTAATGGAGAGGAGACACTGTGAGATTCGGATTGGACGCGAGAAGTGGTTGATTTGGTAGTCAGAATCAACAATCTAAGTTGGAGCAAATGGAATAATAAGCACCATGCGGAGTGCGATTAGGTGTTTTGCCTTTGATGAGTTTGGTCGTGTTTTCCAAGGCTTGTAAGTGTGATTGCGTCACATGTGTGCATTCAGATTAAAAACTATGGGCTGCTGTTTGACGGATATTAAATCACATTTTGTTTTTGTTTACTTTCTCATAACACCCCCACCCAACCCGTCAACTTCGCACAAATTCAGGCACTTTCTGGTACTTTACTGATATTCATGTTGACATGGAAAATGTGATTCAGAACTCGAGCGACTATTGGGGTTCGTACGAGAAGGATACCAGTACGTTGGTCGCATTCACTGGAATAGAAAAGGGAAACGATGAGGGTTACGCGGAAAATCAACCGGATTTTGTGATATTTGGTGGGTAAGTTTTTACGTCATATACGATGCAGCCCGGTTCCAGGTTCGTTTACAGTAAATTTGAGTGCACACTGTGAACATCAGTTCATCGCTTGTGTACAGTTTGATAGGAATGAGAAATAATAAAAAACGGAGAGCTTCCAAATACGATGAAAATGTTAGTGCTAACCAACAAACAGCACTGGACAGCTGTTTCGTCCTGGTTGGGACTCGTCAGTAGTGCGTTTTTGTGTCCTTTCCAGGACTCGAGCCGCGATCACTCCGGACAGTCGGGACACTGTAGTGATCGTCGACCGTGTTGCTCATGGGTAAGGTTTGAAGTCCCGACCCGACTGATCGCGATTAGCGTCCTGACAGGGACACAAAAAGCACGCACTGCTGACGAGTCCCAAACAGGACGACACAGCTGTCCAATGCTCTTTGTTGGTTATCACAAACATTTCCATGGTATTTGAATGCATACAAACAGTGGAGAATTAACGATCTCCCAAGGAGTGAAACCCACACCAAAGACCATCAAGAGTGTCTGGTACCTCTGAACAATCGAATGGGCTAATCTAAGCTTGATACTCAAAACAACGGAGAGC